>JAODAL010070692.1:0-15826 GCA_025379985.1 Phyllomedusa bahiana | reverse complement strand
TATCATGCTCGTGGGAAACCATATTACGATGGTTTTTGGGTCTTTTGGATATTGTATTTACATCCCATTTTTAAGGAATTTCCTTGAGAGACAGGATCTCCTGTTAATACGTAAAAATTTCTTCAATAATGGTTGGATGATTTCAGTGAATTGTTCTACTAAACACCGTGTAAGTAGTTAAAAACATAACAGTAAATGTTTTTTTTCTTTAGTTTTAGTGAGTCCATGCAATTAAATCGTTCAGATCTCTAGATTGGGCTTTTTGTTTTATCCCTCTTTGTTCTGCCAAGGTTTGTACACCTATTTTTTAAACGATCACTAATGATCTTTTTTTATATATCATATGTCTCGAAGAACGACTACAATTCTTTTGGATCTAGTAAATTCCCAGTGGGGTTAGATGTCTATTAAATGGCTGCAGGACAGCATCTGGATAGAGCAAAAGAGGATACTATTCCCATGAAATAGGTTTCCTGTTGTCTGAGAATGGATCTCACACCTGACAGGATCCCCTTGTCAGAATAAGATCCAAAAGGGCATATTTGTTTCATGAGTCTCAAGGTAAATTTAAGATATCTCTTGTTTAAATTATTGTATCTGTGAATTTGGGCATACAGACATAGACGACCTGCCAAATAGCAGGGTATCGTTATGTACCTCCCTACCAGTAAATTTCAGAAGCAAATTGGATTGTTGGAAGAATAAATATACCTTTCCTCCACAGGAAACATAATGTGTTGCGGAGGACGGGAAAAGACATAGCCCCCACCACTAGGCAACTGGGTTTGCAGATAAATAATAATCAAAGAAGAAAAAAGAAAAAATTATTGTCCTAACAAAAAAATAAGGTTACTAATAAAATATATTGTATGTTACGATTTTGGCGCGTAATGGTGTATCTGTCTAACTGAAAATTTGAGGTGCCTGTAAAGCAGAGACGAGGATTGGACACCTCGCTGCACAGATTCACCAGAAGTTTTTGATGGGATCCCCATTTACAGCACAATAACAGGTGAAGACAGTCTTTTCACAAAAAAACGTCAGGGGACACCGCTCGTGTCAAGGGCGGTACACGTCTAAGGGGGGCAGGAAACACGGAGGACATGCAAACAAGATACCGAGACCGAGGAAATCGTTGCATAGGCCCCGCATCACATACACATCTAATTTGCACTGTAATGCTAGAATATGTGAGGATATTGCTTTGAATAACTGCACTGCTACTAAATTTATCTGAAGATTTTGTCCAAAGATCAGATTGGTGTTTTGATTGAAGGGTTTGGGTTACCTTTACACACTACCACGATTTCACTTTATGAAAACAATGAAGGATGTTAAAACGGGTGTTGTTGTCGGATGATCACAAATTAGTGGTTGAGCGATTAGATTTATGCAGAGATAAAGTTGAAATCGTCAAGGTTTAGTATGGTGATCGGAAATTTTCCAGATCATGCAGATAATTAGCTGTATAATCTGTGCATCATCTATTAAGATTGCGCCTACTTTTCGGCGCTTCCTGTATATTTTGGTCGGCCAGAAATCAGATTACGAATAGAGCAGGGTAGATGTTTGGCAACGTCATGACTGGGATGTGTTATGGTTACGATTGGCATGGGAAATAAATCATCGATTGTACCTCGTTTTACATAGAACAGACGTTTCCTGTGTCGCAGCTTCAGTTGTGTCTCTCAGCGTCTCATCAGGGACTAGGACTGCGCTCTGCCTGTGGCCAACAGCTCAGCGAAATTATTCTAGTTGTGCACATGAGAAACCCGTCTACTATTAGCTGTTGATCCTTACAATTTTAGTTAGAATTAGAGATTGGAGATTTTTTTGTAGTTAGGTAGAGAATTTGTAAAGGGGCATCTACGCTGTAAAGTCCACGGGGGGAGCGGGGGGCCCACGGGGAGAACACATGACAAGCTCTATAAAGAACATGGATAAAGTTCACGCCACAAGAACTTAGGACGACGTATGTGAGTGAAACGGGCTTTAGCCTGTTTTCTGGCATGTACGCACTGCGCTCGCCAGCTGACCGAATTCCGCGCTGTGGGACAACAGCGTTGACACTTTAGGATGCACGCGCGTCCGGCATGAAAGGGCGGCCAGGAGGGGCGGGCTGTGGTGGGGGCGCGGCTGGGAGGAGCGGTTTGTGTCATGGCGTTCCGGGGCGCGGGACGCGGCGCGACTCGGATGTCCGAGATGGTACCATCGCGGCTGAGCCCACAAAATTGCGGCGCTCGGGAGCTCGACAAGCAGCCAGTTTTTTTGTTTGGTCTAAAATCTCCGGCAGCAGAAAGTTGAAGCAGGATCCGACATGTGAGAAGCGGATAGATGATCGCGACAGAAGTCTCGGCGCTCGCTCAGTAGCAGAGGAGTTTGAATTGGAAAAAATCGCCTTTATAAAGGTGATATAACTGTGTGTCAGAAGTAGAGGCTGACGTAAAAATGTACACCTTAATAAAAAAAAAAAAACATCACGTTTCAAACTTAGAAGCGTGCGAAATATACAACAATATGTTATTGCAAATTGCCGGGAAGACAGTATATTCTGAGAATCTGTAACCTATTACATTGGGCAGGAGAAACCGGCAGAAGTCAGGAATCACGGAGCAGACAGGAGAACATTAAAATCTATGGGGAAGAATGTGACCGATCAAACATCCCGGGGGCGGGGGATATTCAGAGAAATACAGTAAAAATGCTGTGAATAAAAGAGCTGATTGGCTGAGCTGCGGGAGTCTCGGCTAGCTCGGCCAGATATGCAAGACATAGGATAGGCAAAAAGTCACACATTCTGGCATAGGGAGGAAGTGCTAGCCCAATCCAGAAATCCAGGAGGGATAATTCAAAATACAGTAAAAGGAGTCAGAAAGAGCTTATTGGCTGAGCTGCGGCAGGTCTCTGCTAGGCTCAGCCAATCACAGAGCGCGAGCGTACTTCTCCCATTATACTCTTGGAGAGATGAGGTGCAGCTCAAATCACGACCGGCGCTCAGTGCAGCGCTGTCAATGAAGTATTAATCAACAAATTATGTTTATACACAGTGTAAAACATTCTCAGATAAAGACTCAGAACACTGATCACTGTTTAAAAATAATGCGTTAAAATAACCCGAAACAACGTGTTCGTCGCGAGACCGGCGCTACATAGGGAATTGCGCCATAGAGAGCAATATGCGGGACATAAGACTCCGTAATTCAAAATGTTGTAACAGCTATTCCTCATTGGTCGGCATAAAACAAGCCATCAGAATAGGATGAGCATTGTCCCATTAGATCCTATGGAGGAGAATTGACCAATCAGAACTAGGAACTGACAAGGTGCCCATTCTATCCTGTATGGAGAAAATGGACCCAATCATATTCAAAGGCGGGGACAGTTCAAATACAGTAAAAAGGCGCAGAAACGAGCTGAGTGGTGAAGCTGCGGGGCTCGTCCATGCTTAGCGATAGAGCGCGAGCTGGCGTTTCTCATAGAGTTCGTATGGGAATCGATAGAGTAATTTCAAAAGAGGCGCGTTTTTGACTATAATGGCGAGAGCGAGCGACGCTATCCTATGGGTTTTCTATATGCGATCTGGTATTAACAGTGTACATGAGCTGAATCAATTATAACACTTTATAGAAGTTGTAGTCGATGGAGCTATATAAAGGAATACTAATATGTGGTATCACGAAATAAAAATTTGATAATGAAAAGAAAATCGATGCTTTATTTCTTTATTTCGATGCACCCATACTTATGATCCTTGGCCTAACGAAAATAAAGAAAATAAACATGATTTTATGGTCTTTTTTTTTTTTTTTTCGTTAGCCACATATTAGTATTCGTTGTATAGTACACATCGGCACAACTTCTGTCAGTGTTATAATTTGATTTCAGCCATGTACACTTTCTATAACAGATTGCATTAGAAAGCCTTAGGAGCGTCGCTCGCTCTACCCATTGGTCAAATTACGGCGCTCACGACTTTTAAATTTCACGATTGTCCCCATAGAACGTCTATGAGAAAGACAGCTCGCGCTTCTGATTGGCTAACGCTGGACGAGCCCCCGCTGCTTCAACACACAATCACAGCACGTTTCTGGCCTTTTTACTGTATTTTGTGTAACTGTCCGCGCTGCGTTTCTGGTTGGTGTAAACTTCCCCATATCGCGCATAGAATGGAGACTTGTCGCTAGTGTATTTGATTGGTGCTAAACTTCTCATAGCTAGAATGGGACTTTGTCGCTCCTATTCTGATTGGCTGGGGATAGCCAAGCCCCGTTATCACAGCCAATCGCTGTTTTTGCATTTTTACTGTATTTTGAACTGTCCGAACGCGAGGGATATGATTGGTCAATCCTTGCCCAAGTTTTAATAGTTCAGTGTGCTCCTATTCGGATTGGCCGGTTTCTGCGCGACCAATGAGAATAGGTTTCAGAATTTGAATACTGTAATTTCCGGCCATTTCCAATAGTCCTATTCTGTGACTTAGGATATTGGAGAAGAGATTTTTGTTTTAGTAATTTTTATGTTTTAAGTTTCAGCTCTTTTCCTGGAGAATGTAGAACGCCTTTATAAAGGCGATTTTGAATTTGATTACTCCGCAACCCCAGACATGTGGAATGATTTCTCGCCCGCTCCAGCCTGTCGTAGCATCGGAACTGATTTTCGGCCGCTAGTCTCCAGCACGCGCCTCACCACACACTGGCGCAGGCCGCGGACAGACTTATTCCCCCAGCATGTATGGAGGGCACTTTCCTCGGACGGCGAATCTTCGCGCAGCGTCGCTAGCGCCCATGTCCCCGCCCTTGTGGCCCACGCACTGGCGAGGCGCGTGGCGGAGTTTCCACCGATGTATGATCGCACTACTCGGAGACATTGTCAGACGACGCGACCGAACTTCGCCTCATTCCCGCACTGCGACGGACACAGCTGCTGAGGCGTAAGGCGCGGAGGATCTTTACAGGATCATGTGTATGAGCGCGGCTGCCCTCCGACATAAATAGGCGCGATTCCGACGTGAAACCGGCGGGAAAACGGCGCCTTCGGTCCGGCGAGGCTTCATACATGTGGCCTTGTGTAGACATTGCCACTGAAATATCGTTTATTATTAAAGTTTGCTATTGAAATTTAATTTCCTGGATATTGTTGCAGCCTGAACTTCTATTAGGATACACATCATTTCTCAGTTACTGCAGGTCTCTGTGTTAGGTGCCAAAAGTACTGCCACCTTTTATTTCAGTTATACATTTCAGATAGGTGTCAATTTTCAAATTGTACCCATTCCACGTTGTCATATAGTCCACCTCGGCACACATAAATCTGAAAATACAGCAATTTTATAGTTCACCACAGGTGAATGGAAAGGTGCAAAAAATCTAGCTACTGTGTAATATACGAAACATAACAGATACGGGTTTTTTGACTGTTTGGCGCACTACGCTTTGCTCACTTGACGCCGTTGCACGTTAAATCTTTTAAAAACAGCAATTTATAGTCACCACAGGTGAATTGAAAGGTGAAAAAAATTACAGTGTATTATACGAATAACATACAGATACGTGTTTTTTGATCACTTTGGCGCACGTACATGCTTTGTTCATTTGACGCAGCTTGCAAGTAAAATCTTAAAACAGGCAATTTTATAGTCACCACAGGATTGAATTGAAAGCTGCAAGGAAAAAAACGTGTTTAGACAGAAAACATAACGATACGTGTTTTTTTTACTTTGGCGCAACTACAGCTTTGTTATTGAACGCAGCTTGCACGTAAATCTTTAAAACAGCAATTTTATATCAAACAGGGGAATTGAAAGGTGCAAAAAAGTACCGTGTGTAGTATGTACAAAAAACATAGACGAGATACGTGTTTTATTACTTTTGAGCGACTCAGCCTTAGGTTCATGGCGCAGGCTTGCACGGTAAATTCTTAAAACAGCAATTTTTATACGTCCACCACAGGTGAATTGAAGGTTGCATGAAAGATTACCGTGTATTATACGAAACATAACAGATTAGTGTTTTTTGTCTTTGGCACACTACAGCTTTGTTCATTGACGCAGATTGCACGTAATCTGAAAAACAGCAATATTTTATAGTCACAGAAGGTGAATTGAAGGTTGCAAAAATACGTCGTATTTATACGGAAAACATGTGTACGGATACGTGTTTTTTTACGTTTGTGGCGCAACTACAGCTTGTGTGTTCATTTACGCAAGCTTGCACGGTAAATCTGAAGATAGACAGCATTTTTAGTAGTCACCCACAGGTGAATTGAAGTGAGTTGCAATGATACATTTATTATCGAATACTTTCTAGATAAGTGTTTTTTTACTTTGGCGCACTACAGCTTTGTTCATTGTAGTAGCCTGCACGTAAATCTGAAAATACAGCGATTTTATAGTCACCTACAGGTGAAGTTTGATAAGGCCCAAAAAATGTATATTTTAATTATCCTAATTTACAATTCATGTGACGTGTTTGTCTTTGACTTTGGCGCACTACAGTGCTTTGTTGTTGTTGACGCACAGCTTGCACGTAAATCTGAAAAATACAGCAATTTTATAGTCACACAGTGAATTGAAAGGCACAAAAAATAATTTAATTATCCTATACACATTCAGATAAGTGTTTCTGACTTTGGCGCACTTACAGCATTTGTTCAATTGAAGCTCGGCTTGCTACGTAAGTGTCTGTGAAATGACAATTTTATAGTCACTCACCACAGGTGAATTTAGAAGGCCAAAAAATATATTAATGTATCCTAATACAATTCAGATACGTGTTTCTTGACTTTGGCGCACTACAGCTTGTTCATTGACGCGCTTGCACGTAATCTGACTAAAGACCGGCAATTTTATAGCGACACATCCAGCGTGAATTGAAAGGTGCAAAATATTCAGTGTTGTATACGAAAACATAACAGATACCGTGTTTTTATGCACCTTTTGCCCAGTCCAGATTTGTTGATAGAGACACCTTGCAGTTAAATTTGAATCCCAGCAATTTGTTTTGATGTAGAGGGGATTTGAGAATAGTGTGTTTGTACCTTCTTTAATAAGAGACGTATTCCAAAACTTTTACCATACCTTTTCATAAGTTTTTTATATTTCTAAACATGGAGCCGAAATTTTGGCCAGGGGGGGGGAGTTGGGTAAGGCGAGCAAAGAAGAGGGGGTAGCAAATAGAGGTTTAGAGGCTAGAGGTACGAGTGAAGGTGACACTATCAGTGCTGGCTGGACAACACGCATGCCAGCGGGATCAGTCAGTTGCAGGACCGTCAGGCCTGTCATATCTCTGGTCAGGGGACCTGTGAATCTAAGTAACGAACAGCGTCGCCAATCTGTCCTTCAGTGTGTTATGCAAACCTGCTCAGCAGTCTTACCTCCTCGTTCCTCCCAGTCCGGCCACAAATGTCGTTCACAGCATCATCAGCATCCTCCAACATGAAGCAGCTGCAGATAATGTCAACTGTGTACCCACACTGGAATAATCCATTGTCTGAAAGGACCCTCTTTGATGACAAATGCGGTTGGGGTCAGAAGCATGTTAAAAGTCAAGAGGATGATTTAGTCTGCTCTGACGGCCCAGTTACTGATGCTATTAGAGGAGGAGAAGGAAGGCCGGTCAATCTGGCAAAAATCCAGGGCGGGTCGAGCAAAGCCTTGCAGGCCTCTGCTTGTAGGCCCGCAGATTTGGGATGGCAGAATGTCAGGACAAACCAAGTCACCTGTGTTGATGTTGATGATGATGGATGACGGAGCGGATATTCTCCATCGATGGTCTTTTCCGCAGAATTTGCTTGTGAAGCGCTTCATCAGTGGCACGAGGAGGGAAGACAATGGTGTGTCTAGTTGTCAATACGGGTCCCGCCACAATAAGGGAGATGGGCGGCGCAGAAGTCCGCTAAATATGATTCCGCCAGCCACGGTCAGCGCAAACACGCTCCTCGCTTACTCGCCAGTCAAAAAGGTCCAGACCTCTCAAGCCTGGGCTTCTTGAGGCAGCCTCTGATTCACAGCGATGTCATATGCCGCCTTTGCGGTAAACGCCAAATGTAGAGGCAAGAACCTGCTAAAATGGTTAACCACCACCAACATTGTCTAGTCACATGCAGGGGCCGGGCCTCGCAACCATGTAACACCCTCTGTCTCCGCCTCCTCCATCCTCCGCCACCACAAGCGTTCCTCAGTCTCGCCATGTCCTCCTCAGAGTCATGATCAGGGAATCAGCCTCCCGCTTCAGCCTCCACCGTCACACCGAGTTAGCACCAGCACCACCAGGAGACCCATCCTACCCCTTCTCCTTCCGCCAGTTTTTGACGAGCTGCACCGCCGTACAGTGGCCAGTCTAGCAGCTAGCCTTTCTGTCTTCCAGGTTTGGGAGCAGAGAAACACTTTGAAACCAACCATCCCAAAGCCAAAAGGCCCTGAATGTCGGCATTGCCAGACTTTTGGCCTCTTGGAATGTTGCCTTTCCATCTGTGTGGGTCAACAGAAAGGGTTCGCCACGTCATGGCCCTTGCCTGCCCCAATACCAGATGCCGAGCACGGCTTTTCTATGCCAGAGAAAAGCCGTCTCTGCCTGGCACGTGTATCTCAAATCTTCTCAGCGTGGTTGTCTGCAATCTGTGGACGGAAAAGTCCATTTGACCACCAACACATGACTAGTATAGCACGGCCAAGGCGCTCTATATCTCTGTGAAGCTCCCTGGGTGAGCTGGGTGGATGTCTCTGGGGGTCTACTGGGGGTCACGCGGTGGCTCTCAGGCTAGGTTGCGAACGCGGTGTGTGCAAAACCGACAGGGTTGGTGCAGCTCTCTTCCCCCAAGGTCCTCTAGGTTTGCATTACGTGCCGCAGATCGATAACAAGCTGTCTTTGAAATTAATTGTCTTGGAGACGCCGTCGCCCATACAGGTGTCAGGAGCTGTGGACGGCTGTCTGTCTGCTATAACGTGGGACGGCATTTCAACCCCGGTAGCGCTGCTGGGTGACAAGTGGGAACTTCTGTGCCAGGCAAGGTGGTATGCGAAAACGGGGAAATCTGCTGGACCGCCCTTAGATCGTAGGCCTGAGCACATCCTTGCCTGGACACATGTTCAGTTGGAAACTGGGACGACAGCACACAGAATTCTAAAGTGACTACCCGGGTCTGGAGAATGCCTGCTGAAGAAGCATCGAGGTCTGAGTTCGCACTTCCGCCGTATCGCACCCTGCTTCGTCCCGCCTGGCTGCGTGTGCAGCGTCCAGCTCGGATCCTCCCCGTAAATCGTGTCTCAGTTGACGAGGCAAGGTGAAAGAGCTCATGCACCTTCCTTGCCAGTTTTGAGAGAGCCACCAAAATGGTCGCAGTTGCAGACAATGCCCTGTCCGCATGAGCTTTGTGGGTGCTCTTAGTTCTTGAACGATGTTTGGCACGTCTGGAAACGCACAGGTCCCGACCAGCGATTGGATGGTGAGCGGACACAGATGCGACACGGGCACTTTGTCTGTCGAAATCACTAATGAAGGCCCGACGTTTTCACAATTCATTGGTTTCTTCATTAGGCAGTGCTGTCGGGGTCCAGAGCTAGTGCAGTGGCGATAGGCTCTACGGGTTGCTATCCATGTATCAGGCAAGTCAGGGCTGTGGGAAGCACTTGCCGGACGGATGCTATGCGTGAGGAGGAGAGAGGACGAGAGGAGGAGAGGAAGGGAGGTATTCTACACACCAGATGTACCATTGGGAACTCAAGGTCCATCTCTCACATGAGTGCTTGTGTTGCTTCATTTCTCCAACGTGATTCCTCGCATTAAGGCCATCAAAATGAACAACAGTTACTGGGTGGCCACCCTCCTGGTCCCCGCGCTACAAAAGCAAAATCAGACTTTCTCCTTCCACCCACCCAAATAAGGTAAATTGCAGGAAATGAGGTGAGACCTTGCTGATTGACTGGAGACTCGTTGCGTGCTGCGCTTCTACGTTCTTCAAACGTCCACGGTTGGAGAACATACGCCAGCACGACGGTGGACAGGCAGTAGAGTGCCAAGTAGCCCATAGCGGAGCGAGCAGCGGCAGCAAGTGGCAGAAGCCTAATGGGTGACCTATGGCAATCCTTTATTTACCACCTCACCAATGGATGCAAGCAGGGCACACATACAACATACCCAGCCACCAGTGTGTATAAGATCTGGTGCACGACTATCTGCGTCTAATACACCGACGCGTTTTGTATGTGGTCCGGAGCCCAATTGTAGACTTCTGGGATCCAAATGTGTGACAAATGGCTCGGAGTGGCTCGCCACGCAATAGAGGTGTGTGTCACTAGCCAGCAGCCAGCGAGTCATATCTGATGAGGACCGTTGCAGCACAGCCGGAGGAGTGCATTGTACAGACAACGGATGCGGCTTTCACACAGATTAATGATGGTTCCGTCTGACTTTCATCAAGATGAAATCAGACATGGATCTCTGATGTTGTGGGCCCCAATTGCGAGGTCACACCGAATAGTTGCAGTTCGATGACTTCTCTATGTTCCTCCCCAATACAGGAAGTGATTGTCCTCTTGAAAAAAACTAATTTTTAAAAATGGATGTTATTCTTACTGCAATTTTATTCTCATTTCCCAACAGTTCATTTTTGATGGTTTTGCTGGTCTTTGCTGGAGGAGACTTAAAAGACACCAAGGTTTCATGACAAAACCATATTCCGTTTACTCACTTCATCTCTTAGAAAAGTTTTTCGCGATTGTCAATGGTTTTTGGGGTTAATGTTGCCTTACAATTGTTTTGAACAGTGGCTGAGAAGTCATATTTATAATTTTTTGGGGTCATGTTGCTGTGAGATACAGCCAATAATTATGGTCCCTTTGGAACAGAAATGTGGCTTCTAAGTGGATTCTCCCTCACGAATTTTTAAACACAGTGGCTGAGAAGTCCATCTCTTTATAGTTTTAGGGAGTAATGTTGCTGGTGATAGATTAAAGCTATAATCATGTCCCTTGGAACAGAAATGTGGACTTCTAAGTGGCTTTTCCTCCCTCACAATTGTTTAACAGTGGCCTGAGAGTCATTTTTGTATGTGTAATTGCAGTTTTGGGTTATGCTGATTGAATTGCAGCAATACTTCAGGTTCTATTTGTAGAATAAAAATGTTGTTTCTAATAGACATTTGTTCTTCACAATTGTCCCGATAAAATTGCTCATGGGGGTCATGTTTTGAGTATTTTTGGGGGCTTTTTTTCTGTGACATGCAGGCCTATACTACAGGTGACCTATTATAAAAAAAAATGTTGTTTCTAACAGACATTTGATCTTCACAATTGTCAAAAGTGGCTCAAGGGTCACTGCCTTTGAATTTTTGGGGGCATTGGCTGTGACATGGCTATACTCTAGGTCCTATTCTAAAAAAGGTTGTTTCTAACAGACATTTGTTCTTAACAATTGTCAAGACGTGGCTCAAGGGTTGATGGTGCTGTCAGAAACAGGAATAGGTAGAACACTTTAAGGACACCAGTGTATTGCAACGAAATAGACTGTGCTTGTGCAATATCTTTAGTACATAGCTAGTCAATCCCTGTTTGAGACAAAAACCCATATGAAATATAATTAAAAAGAAGAGAAACATAAGACATTGTGGGATTGCCATCAGACTTTTAATAATGTGTGTGTCTAGAATTAAACTACATAAAAAACGCTTGCATGTACAAAAGTAGCTGTTAGAAAAAAGATTCCTCTGAATTGTACAAGGGAGGTATACAGGAATAACAGTGACCAGTGGTAGTTATTCAGAGGACATGGACGGTATGGAGCACGGACAGATGAACAAAGTACAGAGACAATTTCTCCAGCTAGTTGAGTAAATGAGAAAAAGATTGCATCAAGAGAAAAGGGCACCGTGGGTGTTATCAGGAGACGTTAATACCACCAGTATTTCCAAGTGAAGCTCAATTTGTCAGCACTCATACAGAGGGGCAGCGCTACAGGTCTTGGACTGTGTACTGAGGAAGGCTGGGAGTTCTCACACTTCCGCTTCCACATCTGCGTCAGCACGATCAGTTTTCGTTGCTGCGTCTCAGGAGCATTTTAACCTGCGGGTTAATGATGAGGACGCCAGCTGGCTTCACGTAACTGCTCGGTAATCCGGGCCGAGTCATTGCTGGGCCACAGGACATGTAAGTAGTGTCAATCGTCAGTTCAACACTAAATGGTGGGATGAAAGACTACCTTTTTCGGACTTTTTAATCTGGTGTCCAGACAGGTTAAGGGTCATGCTGCGAGTCCAGGGACAGGGTTCTGTCAATGTGTACAGTTTGTCAACTAAAATGGTGGTTGTGAAAAGATCCTGTTTTTCCGGCACTTTTTTAAGTCTGGGGGTCGGGACAGGTTGTAATGGTCATACTGCGCCAGGGACAGTTCTTGTCAATGTCCAGTGCAACTAAAAATGGTGGTGACAGACTCTGTTTCGGCCTTTTCTTAAATCTGGTGGTCATGCAGGTTTGGGTCATGCTGTAGCCCTGGACAAGGTTATTTAGTTAATGTCCAGTTCAACTAAAATGGTAGTTGAAAGACTCCTTATTCCGGCACGTTTTTAAAATGGGCGCTCAGACAGTGTGAGAGAATGGTATATTTCTGTGGCCCAGGACAGGACAGTTATATGTCCAAGGTGAAACTAAAATGGTGTTGAAAGACTCCTTTTTCCGGCACTTTTTAATCTGGGGTCAGACAGGTTTAATGGTCATCCTGCGGTCAGGAGTCAGGTACTATGTCCATGTCCAGTAACTAAAATGGTGGTTGAAAGATCCTTTTTTCCGCACTTTTTAATCTGTGGATCAGACAGTGAAGGGTATGCTGCGGCTCCAGGGATGGTTTGTCAATGTCCCAGTTCAACTTAAAATGGTGTTCCTATGATACTTTCTTCGGGAACTTTTCTACTCTGTGGGTCATGCATGGGTTTTTTAGGGTCATGCTGCGTTCAGGACAGGATATTCAATGAACCGTTCATAGAGTAAAAAAGATGGTGTTCAAATAATACCTGCCTTCTGGACCACTTTTTAATGTGTTGTGGGTGATGCGGTATTTTAAGGGTGCCCCCCCCCCCCCCCCCCCCCCCCCCCCCCCCCCCCCCCGCCCCCCCCCCCCCCCCCCCTGCCCCATACCCGCCCCCCCCCCCATGCTTGGGACAAGTCAGGGATAGTGAATGGAGTGTGACCTTTTTTTCTGTGGCTTTTATAGCCTAGATGTTGTGCCTAAGATGTAGAGGTATCCATTTGACTGTTGTGGCTGTTAATTCCAGCTTCTCATCCCTGTTTCGTGTAAGACTGAAGGTGTTGTTGGCTACTCCCATAGACTTTCAATGGTCATCGGAGATGATGGACTATCGACTATAGAAAACCTTATCGATGGTGGCCGACTATTGACTATCGCCCGATGTCGATAGCCAACGTAATCGCTCAACACTAATCACAATTAAAAAAACATTTTTTTAATGATAATTCTGAACCTCAGATAACATCAAATATAGAAACATCAAATAAGGAAATAAAATAATTTTTTACCCGTGTTCTAGGTTTCGCTGATCAAAGAGCCATACTGGCTTTGGAGGACTTGAATGATCTATGGATTGGCCAAATGCTTATTTATATTATATCTACAAAAGATGTTAATTTACCAGTATATCTAAAAACAAGTGACTTCTACCCAGTTTCATTAAGGCTCCAGCTATGAAGGATTTCCAATTCTTAGTAGAACAGGATTAGGGATCGTCCATGTTTATAAACAACTTCTAGACGGTCAAAGGTAATATGACTAAAAAGAAGTATAGGCAATTAAGGAAAAACGTTTATAACAATGTCTATCCTTATCTCATCATACGTTGCTGTAGACAAAGGTGGTGATCTGTACAAGTATTAGACAAAGAATCTTTTATTCTATGGGGTCTATTTCCATATGTTACTGAAGATAACAATTTACAAAAGAATTGACGTCAGATCCCTTAACATTTTTTCTAAAAAAGTAGATAGTACTTTTGAACAGGGCCTCTTGTTTAGGAGTACTTTAGACAAACAGAGAAAACCAATGATTGTGAAGTTTCCTAACATTCCCATACTCACACGGCATTAGCCTTGGGTGACATAAGGGGACTTTGTTCTCCTCCATGCGCCCTATTTATCTGGAGATCGATTCCATGATATGATCACTTAACACCTGGTGTAGTTCGCCATTTACAACCTTTGGTACTCAGATCACCTAGTTTTCTTAGGGACTTACGAGGTCATCATGGTGTCTGAATGATTTCACAGGGAAGCCTGCTTTCTTGTGGGTCTCATGGGGGCATCTTTCTTTTACTAAAACCGCATGCCCTTGCTTTACAGGCATACTGTCATTTTGCAGATACACCAGTTCGCCCAAATTTTAAAAACTTATTTTTTTTAGTAATGAGTTTTTGTTAGGATTAATTTTTTTTTTTTTTTTCATGATTTTTTTTATCTGCAAACCGGTTCCCCCTTTTTGGGGCTTGTTTTTCCCCGTCCCTCGCAAACTTTTATGTTTCCTGGTGGGAGGAAAGGTTATTTATTTTCCACAATCCTTTTGTTCTGAAATTTATGGTATGGGAGGTACATAGACGATACCCTGCTTATTTGGCGGGAGTTTTGTTGTACCCAAAATTGCAGATTACTTTTAATTTAAATAAAAGGGGAATTTTAAAATTTACCTTTGAGACTCATGAAACAAATATTGCCTTTTTGGATCTTAGGCTGACAGGGGATCCTGTCAGTGGTGAGACCTTTCGATTACAGGAAACCTATTTCGGAATGATCCTTTTTTTTCCCGTTGCCTTCCAGCCCCCTGTAAATTTACAAAACTCCCCCTGGGGAAATTTTTTAATCCCAAAAGAATTTGTGTCGTACTGAGACATTGAATTGAAAAAAAGACAAGTGAAGGTTAAAAATAGAGGGTACAAACTTTGGCAGATACAAAGAGGGATAAAAAAAACCCATCTAGAGATGAAATGATTTTAAATTTTGGACTTGCATAAAAAAAAGAAAAAAAAAATTGGGTTTTGTTTTACTCGGTGTTTAGTGACAATTTTATGAAACACAAAAATTATTTAGAAATTTTATTTTTTTAAGTAGATTTGTCCTCAAAGGGAAATTTTTCAAAAAAAGGATGTAAAAACATATCAAAAAAAACCCCCAAACATCGGAAATATGGTTTCCCAAAAATGATATTAATCTTAAAAAACGAAAAAAACACTTGGTTGATCTTAAAGGATCCCTTTAGTGGGCACCGCAGATGTGGACAATGCAGATTTTGGTTTTTAAAAAGGGAACATTTCAGTCCCTTTATAACAGGCAAAAATTTTAAAATTTAAAACCCTTTTGAATTGTATACCTCATATGTGTGTTCTCATTTTTGGGGCGATCAATGTAAAGGGGCAGTACTAGGGGTTGCACCACTAAAGTCTCAATATCCGAGTGAGGGAACACTTATGACGCTACCATTCCCGCCCCCGAAGATTTTTCCCGGGGGTTTCCAAAATTTCGTGATGTCACCAAGGTGATTTACAACATTCAGGGTTATGCCATAGAACTGTTAGCAAACGTTCGTGGGGGGATTGGGGAGAGCGTTGTGAATGAGAGGCCCTTTTTGGTACTAGATTGGACACTAGTTCCCCCAATGGTTTTTAACTAAAGTCCGATTTACTTTATTTATACTAAAGTTGCATTATTTAAACAATCTGTGTTTATGTAGCGCCTGTATTTATGCTTTTGCAACTGGTTACAAAAGTTTAATTTTTTTCTTGAACCTGTTTTGTAATTTATTTTTCTCCTGTTTCATGTGGTATATAGAGGGTTAAA
>JAODAL010070691.1:0-15826 GCA_025379985.1 Phyllomedusa bahiana | reverse complement strand
AAGTCCCCAGTTACAATTTGGGCCCCAAATACTTGGGCCCTTTTGGGTCTTCGTAATAAACCCAGTATTCTAAAAGCTCCGCTTCCCCCCGACCCTACGTATCCTGAACCCTCCACGTGTCCCTCCTCAAGCCGGTGGTGCTGAACCCGCTTCTCCCGTAGATCTGTCTCGCCTTCTCCTGTCGCAAATTACAGATAACTCTTTGAGGTCAAGGAGGTGTTGGCGGAGAAGACAGTGAGGGGAAGCGGTTTCTTCCTTATTGACTGGAAGGGCTTCGGTCGGAGGAGGTTCATGGGAACCAGAGCCCAAAACCTGTCCCCTGATCTCCTCTAAATTCCAAAAGAGGGGGAGACCTAAGGTGGGGGGTACTATCACAGGGCTCGGCGCCCTTACGGGGTCTGGCGCGGTGCCGCGGCTGCCCTTTCCCTTCTGCTCCTGCCAAGGAAACCCCATACTCACCAGTCCCGCCCCCTGTGTCCGACTCCGAGGGCCGCCGCGCGCGTACCCGCTGCTTAGGGCGCGCGACGGCTGGTCAGGATTTAAAGGGGTAGCGCGCCGGTAATTGGCCATTGCTGGCCGCTGCCCTATTTAGTGTGCACACCTCCTACACTCACTGCCAGTTCGTTGGTGTGTGTTGGAGTGCTTGTCTGTATTCAAAGTCCGTCTTGTCTACTTTGTGTACCAGTCGCCTGCTTACGTTTCCTGACCTGCCTGTTTGCCGCCTGCCCTTACCGTCTGCCGTCTCTGACTAAGCCCAATTGCCCCCTCCCTGACCTTCTGCCTGCCCCCGACTACCCTTTTGGATTACATTTTGTACCACGTGTCCCCCGGCCCCGCCACCCAACAAGTCAGTCAGGGGTAGCGACCTGGTAGCCTCACGCCACAGCAAGTCCATCCCGCTTTGGCGGTGGGCTCTGGTGAACACCGGGGGCTACTTGACTCCGCTCCCTGGCGTGGCTGTTCTATCATCGCTTGCGGTGGTCCCCGCGAACCCACCTCTGCTTTACAATCCCCCTGTCCCTCTTTAGTCCCAATTCCCTCTTTTGATTTGAAAAATAAATTGATCAGTAAATTTAATATATTTTCCTGAAAAGCTTTTTCTGGTTCCTAAGTGCAGATTGGGGGCCTTTATAGGTTGTAATAATTTGTTGCTTTTGGCCCATAAAAGTGTCTTTTTTGGGACAACTGTGCACTCACTTAAATGGAAATTGGCTGAAATGTACAATGTACATAAAAAAATTATATATATCTTACAGTAAACCCAATGAGTCCCTTTTTGACCATCAAAAAATTTGGGAGGTTTATTAACCCCCCAATTTTTAAATCCCCACCTCCACCACCAATGTTGTGCCTATAGGGCGTAGAAGTAAAAACTCATATTCCTCGAGGGAACCCCCTGAGCATTAGGTGCCATCAAAGGCGTAAAGCACCCCGTGGTCAGTAAAAGCCCAAAATGTCCTTTTTAGGTTGTGTGAGTCAGCCCCCTTCCCCCCCTTTTTTCTTGGAGGTAGTTAGGGGGGGCAGAGCTCTGCAGCCCCCCTTCCATTTTTTCTAAAAGAAAGGCGTGGGGGGGGCGCCAGAGACGAAACCAAGATGGGGTGCCACCCCGGGGGGCACCCCGCCTCTTTTCAAATGGCTGTGTTTCTAGGGACAAAGGTGAGACCGTCTTCTTTGTCCGGGCCTTTCCATTCCCGCCGCTGTGTCTGCAGGGGGGTAAATATCCCCCTTAATGCTTTGCAGCTGCTTGGGGCCCCGAGGCTGATGGGGCCCCTCAGGTAGTAAAAATTTTTGGTCTCATATATGAAAATGTGTTGTTCTGAGTCAGTCTTTTTTTGTTACCCCTAAAACCAAAATAGTCATAGCAACCATCCGACCATAGCAACAATCAGGCTCATGCAACCAAACAGAGCCCTAGCAAAACCCAATCAGAGCCCATTTCAACCGATCAGGCCAAGCAACGTCAGCGCTCCGCAAGCGATCCCCGCTCATCAACCAAAACGAGTTTCCCCCTTTTTTTTTTTTGGCCTTCATGAAAAGAAAGAGAAGCTCTGATTGGTTTTCTATGGGCAACAAAGCAAATCTCACCCAATTTTCTACATATCCTTATGTATTTTTTTTAGGTTAAAAAAGTGGTGGCTTTCTGGGTCTACGCACTTTGTGTTTTCATATATTGGGCTTATTTTGTACTTTAATTATTATTTTCTGCTGCTGTTTTAGCTTCCTGTCATTAGTTGTTTGGAATCCAGCTAATTTTGATATCGGGTCCTATCGGTTCTCATTACACCGCGGGTGTCTAGTCTGTGCTGGTGGCCATTGCACAGACATGAGACGTTCTACCAAAGAAAGGTTAAGGCCTGATTCACACGGCTTATTCAAGCCGTAATTGTGGGACGGATTTTGCCCGCAATTACGGCTTGAGTACGGGGCAGGGTGGGGGCGCTGCCCGCCGGCCCCATGGACTTTCATTATCCACGGTGCGTATCCCGCCGGGATAATGAACATTGCACTTTCTCCCCGCCCGGCGGATTCGCCATGCGAGTAGGAGAGACGTAATCCATAGGTCTCTACAAGAACTGTGGATTACCGTAATGCCTGGGATGGATTCCAGCCGTATTGCAGCACAGTACGGCGCGCAATACGGCTGCAATCCGTCCCTGCAATAAGCCGTGTGAACGGCCCTTAACAAAGAATAAAGTTACATTTTTGGAAAGGTTAAGTCTCAGTCCTGACCCTAATGGGAAATGTTTTGGAACCACATGAGGCAAACAGATCAAGGGAGCAAACCAGCAACATAGCAGAGCTGAAGCTGCGATGTAAAAGAGCCGCTATTTTGGTATTATTTATATAACACAGAAGGGTGTACAAACGATCACGTCCCTTAGTGGTCAAGTACCTTAGGGGGAGTGAATAATTAAAGGGATTTTACCACAAAGTAAAATCCCTTGCACAGGTCACTTGCAACTAGCTGGGCGTCCTCTCCATTCAATTCAATGAGAGCTTATGAATATAGCCAATTTGCGCACCCTTCTTATTCACATGTATGATTGCCTCACAGCTAGCTTCAAGCAACTGGTGCAGAGGATTTTACCTTGTGGTAAAACCACTTGAAGTACTAAAAAAAAAGTTTTAATAAAATAAAAAAATGATGAAAAATATTAAGTTGAGATCACCTGACTATTTGCCTTTTTACAAATAAAAAATAATATAAAAGTTGCAAATAATTGGTATCACCGCGTCTATAAAAGTCCAAACAATTAAAATATAACATTGTTTATCCTGTATCCTGAACACGTCCCCTAAAAATTGGAATAAAAAGTGATCAAGAAGTCGCCTCCATACCAAAACGGTACCAAAAAAACAATACACTTCAGTCTGCAAATAATGCGCCCCCACTCAGGTCTATAGGTGTAAAAACAAGAAAATTAATAGTTGGAGAAAATGGCGCTGAGGCGAAAATGTAAAAAATTGACAATGTTTTCATTTTTTTTAAAAGTACTAAAACATAATGAAAACCTTACATATTTGATATCGCCAGAATCATATGGGCCTGCCGAATCCAGATAACACATCATTTATACCATAAAAACAAAACCTCTGCAAACATGATACAAGTATGTTTTTTTTCACCTCCTCCCCCACACACTTAATTTTTTTATTGCTTCAAAGTACAATATATGATATGGTCAATGGCAGCATTAAAAAATACATCTTGTCCAGCAAAAAACAGGCCCTTGTATGTAGATGGAAAAGTCATGGCTTTTGGAAGGCAGGGATGAAAAATTGAAGAGTCATATTATTATGACTGCATAGTGGAAAGGGGTTAAAAAGCGCCCTGCATCTGTGAAATCTATGGAGTAAGTAACACGACCACTTATTTCTGCCTCTGTTTTTTTCTGTTGTGCGGAGAAAGAACTGCATGAAAAATTTTCACCAATTTATCACCAAATTTGTTATGGATTTTGACATGAAATCCAGGTCAACTCCAACACATGAATGCGCCATATGGTCCTATTGTGCAGACATACAGGCACATGTTTTTATGGCAATGGTTTGACAGATTTACATGGATTCTTTTATAGCACTAAATAGCATCACCTTCTAAGCTTTTTACTATCGTACACCATATAGACCCAACAGGACACCCCCAGGCCGCATGTTGCCTGTGCTACACTGGGAGCCACCTGAATGGCTGAAAACTGTGACCTTTGCCTCCGGCGGCTCCAGACTCGTCTCCCATCGAGCACATCCGGGACGTCAGTGGTCGGCAATTACACAGCAGCAGATAGCAGCCGATCCTGGTGATTTACCTGAGTGCATTCAGCGCAGCAGACTGTAACCTCACTGATGGTGGCCGAGGTGTGGAAGTGCACTGAGCTCTGCAGGGGCCATTTATGATCGATACTGAATAAACCGAGAAGTTTTGAATATTCAGTTTCCATTTTTTTATTATTGCATTTCATTAACTTCTCTCTGGGATTCCCATTATTCCACGACTTTTTCTTCTTCGTATTGTAATTTCAGTGTTGAGGAGGGGATGTTCCACTATGCCTTAGTTTTCTAAGGAAGTCAATACTATTGCACAGTATATGTTTGCAAATTCATTAAAATTTGCCTACATTTCATATTGGAGAGGGATTTTGAGACATTGGAGGCAGTACAGGCAGGCCCTGATCAAATTTTATGAAAAAGGGTCCAGATGATAAAGTACAAGAAGGTTGAGTGGTTAAGGGTGGAGAGGGGGCCCAAAAGTTTTCGGATGGGGCCTTGAAATTATGTGTGGCAGAACAAGTTATCAAACTTGCGGTTATCCAGTTTAGAAAAAAGACGGCTTAGGTGAGATTTAATTACCAGGTACAACGGACAGGACATAGATCTCTTACATGATATTTTTACACCTACAGTAAGCCTGTAACAGCGACAAGGGGCATCCTCTACATCTGCAGGAAAGAAGGTTTCACCATCATCACAGACTGGGATTCCTGACTGTTAGACTTACTGTGACAAGACGTCAAGATGGGGGAGTTATTAACCCCTTAAGGACCCAGCCTGTTTTGACCTTCCTGACACAGCCCTATTTTTGAAATCTGACATGTGTCAATTTATGTGAGAATAACTTTTTGACACTTTTACCTATTCATGTGATTCAGAGATTTTTTTCTCGTGACACTTTGTGCTTTAAGTTGTAAAAAATTTTTTTTATAAAACCCAACCCTTTGGGTTTGTTTTTTAAAAAAATATAAAAATTTCGGGAAAAATTTGGGAAAAAAAATTTCCCGATTTTGAAAGTTGAAAAAATTTTGCTTTGCAAGACAGAAAATTTATTCCCCAAAAAAAATTGTTTTTAACTAGAAATTAAACCTTTGTCCCCCTATAGGTTGGCAAAATTTTTTTTAAATGTTTTTTTTTTTTTTTTTTACGACTTTTAAGAGGGTTTGGGAAATTTCTTTAGTAATTTCTCAAAATTTTAAAGAAAAATTTGCAATTACTTTTTTTTTTTGGGGGCCACCCCAAGTTCTGACGGGGGCTTTGAGGGGCCCTGCATTTTTAGAAAACCCCATAAGTGACCCCAATTGAGAAAAAAAACGCCCCCCTTAATGTTTTTAAACACTTTTTAGGAATTTTTGAAAAAACCTTCGGGGTATTTCACAAAAATTTAAAAGAAAAGTGGAGGGTAAAATTTCAAAATTTCACTTTTTTTCGATTTTCAATTTTTTATCCATTTTTCCCACGGGGGAATTTCCGGTAAAGTGCCCCGGGTAAATCCCAACTTAATATAAAATTCCCCAAAGGTCTCCCCTTTTTTTTAGTTTCCCATATGGGCCCTAGTGCATTATTTGGCTCACCCATAAGCCCCAAAAATAGGGGGGAGCCCCTTCTAACCCCTCGGGGGCCTCTTTTTCAATACTTTTTTTATTTAGGCGCCATTTCAGGTTTGGGGACACCCATAAGGTGTTTAAAACTTAATTTAATTTAGACCCCCTTTTTGGGAAAAATTTACCCCCCTTAATGAATAAAACCCAGGGGTTTTGTAGTGAGTATATCGACCCCCAGGTGTTTCCCAAAAAATTTTTTTTTAGAATAAGGCTGGGGGAAAAAAAAAAAAAAAATTTTTTTTTTTTAATCTGTTTTTTTGTTAAATTTTTTCCCTATTTAAAAAAGGAATCCGGGGAAAAAAAGAACCCAAAACTTTTTTTTTAAGCAATTTTTTCCCAAAGGGTTGGGCAATCCCCTACTGGGGGTTTTAAAAAATGCTTTTTGGGCATGGCAGGGGCTTATAAGGGAGGGAGGTATTTGGTTTTGGGAAAAGGGGAAAATTTTTTTGGGTTTGGGGCCCAAAAGGTCGCTTTTTAAAAAACCCCCCAAAAGTAGCAAAAACAGGCAAAAACCTTCCAGAAGTCGCCCCATTTTGGATTCAACACCTCGGGGATCTCATTAGGGGTTTTACTGTCCCATTTTGATCCCACAGGTGTTAAAATAGTTTTTTTTAGCTTGGGCAATGAAAATGGGGGAAAAAACGCAGTTCTTGGTCATTGTTTTTTGGTTTCAATTTTTACAGTTTGGGGGCGTGCAGTGTAAATGATGTGATAACTTTTTTTTTTTTTTTGGGGGTCGGTAAAATTTTACAATGTTTAAAAGATTTTTTTATTTTTTTTTTCTTTTTTTATTATTTTTTAAACAGTAAAATACTTTCTAAAAAAAAAATTGCGTTTTTATGTTGCCCTATTCGGGACGCCAAAAATTTTTTATTTTCCCTTTTGGTCAGAGCTGTTTTTGGGCTTTTTTTTTTGCGGGTTGATTTGAATTTTTTTTTGGGGGTACCATTTTTGGGGGTGCATATGATGTATGTTAAATTTTTTTATTAAGGTTTTTTTGAGATGTTTTGAAAAAAAACTACAGCAATTTTGGAAATTTTTTTTATTTTTATTTTTTTGGCGGTCACTGTACGGTATATATGACATGGTACTTACTCAGCAAGGGTCAAAACGATTTTTCACCCATACCCAATTTGTATTTTTTTTATGTTTTTTCTGCTTTTTACAATAAAAAAAATTTTTTTTCAACCAGGAAAAATAGTTTTTTGGGATCGCCCTAGCTGAGAGGGCCCAAAATTTTAAATTTTTTCTTGGTTTGGGGTGTTAAGGGACTTGTTTTTTTTGGGGAAAGAGTTGGGCGTTTTTTTAGTATCATTTTTGGGGGGGGCAAGACTTTTTGTTTGTTTTAAATCCATTTTTTGGAGGCCAGGGTGAAGAAAATACTGCCAAAACCTTTGAAATGTTTTTTATTTTTTTTTTAAAAAAGGGTCACCGGGGCAGTATCCGTGGATAAGTTAGCTTTTTTTCTTTGGGTCGCTTTGATTTTTGGGATTTCCCCATTTTTTTAGTTTTTTTTAAGTTGAAGCACTTTAAAAAAAAAAAAAAAGTGTTTTTTTTGGGGGTTTTAAAAAATATTTATGATCGCTATTTTGAGAGCTATACATTTTTTATTTTTCCGGTTTTTACAGAGCTGTATAAGGACTTTTTTTTTTCGGGGTTTAACTGCGTTTTTTAAATTTGGGACAACCCTTTTGGGGTTTTAAAGGAAGGGTTTTTGATGCTTTTTTTTCCCTTTTATGTGTGCGGGAAAGAACAATAAAACTTAATTCTGTGATTTTTTTTTTTTTTTTTTTTACGGCGTTTTACCCTACGGGTTTAATTAACATGCCCGATTTTTAGGGGGGGTCGTTACGCACGGGCGGGTACCAAATATGGGTACTTTATTTTTTTTGATCTTTTTTGGGGGCGATTTGGGGTTTGTAAAGGGGAAAAGGGGGTGTACATATTTTTATTTTATTTTTCGTGTTTGTGTTTTACTTGTTTTTTTTTTTTTTTTACTTTTTTTAATTTTTCCCCATTTTTATTTTTACTTTTTTCCCCCTTTGGGGATTTTAATGAGAGATCTTTTTGTCTTTTCATTCAATAGGAATTTTGTGCAAACTTTTTTGCTTTTGGGTGGTTCCTATGGAAAATGTCAGTACGATTTTCGGGGCTTGGCCCCCAGGGCAAGGCCGGGCTCGTGAGTCACAGACAACCCGGAAGGGGATTCTCTGCCTTTCCCTGGTGTCTGTAAAAGGGGAGGGAGCTGCACGGAATTTGCCCGATCCTGCGCTTGGGTGCCGCCGAAAAGAAGGCAGGAGGAGCCCATCTCCTTCCTGGGTCTTCCTTTGTTATTGCGACCCCATTTGGGGATAATTTTAAGGGGGTTTTTCCCCCCCCCCCCCCCCCCCCCCCCCCGGAGCGATTTCCGGGGGTCGGGCAAGGTGCGGGTTTTCAGCGTAATATACCCGCTGGGCACCCCCCGCCCCATTTGCGCGAACTCCCGCTTTTTTGGTTGCGCCCATCCTCAGGACGTATCCATAGTCCAGGTGCGTTTAAACCCCCAAACGAATGGAGTCCTTGGGTAGGGCTAAGGGGGGGGTTTAAAGGGGTTTAAAAAAGTTAAAATGGGGGCTAGATTTTTTTTATTAAAAAAAAAATTTTTTTTACGGGGGTTTTGGAAACAGATTTTGGAATTTGGAGTGATCCGGGGTTATTCTGATGCCAGTTTTGGGGTCAGGGGAAAGGGCAAATTTGGGTTCCCCCTCATAGGGGTTTTTGCCTTCCCCTGGATCAACCCCTGTGGAGTTATTTGGTTGGACTTGAGGGGACTGTGTCTTCAGAAAATGACCTAATGTTTCAGTCATGTATTTATTTCGAACACTTTTTTTGAGAACCCTTTTTGGTTTGTGTTTTTTTTTTTATAATTTTCCATATCACAATAAATATGTTTAAAAAATCCTGCAGTTTACACTTTTTGGGCATTGGGGAAAAAAATAAATCTGAAATTTTCCTATTTAAAAAAAAAACTTCTCCCAGTCTCCTCGTTACCAGCAAAGGCAGGGATTTCACTGAAAAGGGGACACCAAAGTGTATAGATAACACGGATCCACCAAAGTACCCCAGAAGATAGTTACCCCCTCTCCCCTCCCTTTCACACGAATTCTTTCCCCGGGCCCCAGTGCATGCCCCGAGAAGTGTATAGAAGTCAATGGGTCTGCTCCTGTTCACAGACTATTATGTCAATGAAGCTGCTCTTAGGCATCTACCTAAATACTGTTAAAGGGGTTGTCTCCCCCTAATCGATTTTATCTTACCTTTATCCTGTTTTTTTCGGTTTCCCTTTTTTGAATTCAGAGGTATGTTTACTGGCTACTACTGGCCTGCAGTCACAAGCTGCTGAGGGCACTAGGTCTGTAGCTATAGCAACCAGCACTGGCAGCCTATCAGGAGAGATCAAACAGGTCTGTAGCTATAGTAACCTGAGGAGCTGATGCAGCCCATACAATAGGGGATATCTAGGAATAGGTAGGACACTGCTAATGGACACATATTTGAAATCGACTTATTTTTGCAAGATCTTTAACATAAAAAGCAGCAATCCCTGTAGTGATACAACCCCTTTAAAAGCAGTTCAGGCAAGATGGCCGCCCCCACAATCATATACAGACAACGGAAATAAGAGAAGATATTCAGTTTCCTGTTTTAATTAGTAAAAAAAATTAATTGGTGATAGATTCCCTTTTGTAGAACGAGGCATGACATGCTCATTATATTTCATGCTCGTTACATTTATTCTTTCATTTACTCGTTAATTTCATTTGCTTTTATTTTTCATTTCTTGCTCATTATATTTCGATGTCTCTTCAGGACATAACTTCCTTTGGTGACTTTTCTGGAGACTCCACAAACAATGAGACTCTTTGCTGCATTAAATGTGGCCTTGTTGGGAGCAGGATCTGAGAACTCCAGCCAAAATATTTTACACTTCATAGTAATGCAATCTTATACTCTCTAGACAAAGGAAGAACAACAAAACCCCCCCAGTATGACATATTGTTACCCCTCATCCCTCCTTATGATATCAGGGATTTATCTTAAGTCCCCAGTTTTTAGTGAAGGATCCTATGAAGCGGATATGACTGGAGATGGGTTTGTAGGATGTTGCATGTG
Organism: Phyllomedusa bahiana; assembly: GCA_025379985.1. NCBI lineage: Eukaryota > Metazoa > Chordata > Amphibia > Anura > Hylidae > Phyllomedusa > Phyllomedusa bahiana. The sequence goes on along the minus strand of JAODAL010070691.1, from coordinate 5,801 downwards.
CTCCAAGTGTTGTCCATCCTCACCCATCCCCGGCCATACACGAGTCCATCCTCTCCGATCAGGAAACTACATGGAGAATGGAGTCTACTATTGCATCATCTAAAAATGCATCACTATTCACTTAAATAAGTAATTCTTTCAAATGAGGCAGGAAAAAAAAAGTGGAACATAAAACTCTAAAATGATGATGTCACATATTGCACCCCTAAAATTATACCACACATGGTGTCCCCCAAAACTAATTGTATCACACACTGTATGCCCAAAATGAATATAATGCACCGCACCCCTGCATACAGATGTATGTACTCAGAGTAAAAGTCTCTATACTGGACAGGGGGGACCCTGGGTTCCAGGTATGGAGGAGCTCAGTGTCTGTATATACGATCTATGCACTCACAGTAATGTTCCTCTATATGGGAGGAAGGGACCAGGGGTCAGGTATGGAGGAGCTCAGTGTCTGTATATACAAATCTATGTACTCACAGTAATGTCCCCTAAACTAGGCAGGAGGGGCCCTGGACTCCAGGTATGGAGGAGCTCATCTATGTACTCACATTAATGCCCTCTAAATTGGGCAGAAGGGACCCTGGACTCTAGGTATGGAGGAGCTCAGTGTCTGTATATATGGATGTATGTACTCACAGTAATGTCCTCTATATTGGGCAGGAGAGGACCAAGGCTCCAGGTATGGAGGAGCTCAGTGTCTGTATATACAGATGTATGTACTAACAATAATGTCCTCTATACTGGACAGGAGGGGACCAAGGCTCCAGGTATGGAGGAGCTCAGTGTCTGTTTATACAGATGTATGTACTAACAGTAATGTCCTCTATACTGGGCAGGAGGGGATCAAGGCTCCAGAACGGGGCCGGAGACGCAGGGGACCGGAGGGGGAGGCCCCCCCCGCATGACCCGGCATGCCGCGCGGGTGTGGGCTGCGGAGGGGGCGTGGCCTGTACGGGGGAAGGACTATAAAACCTTCCCCATGTACGCAGGGAGCAGAAGCGCCCGGGCAGGAAATCTTGTCCCTCCCTCCCTCCCATAATAAGTGGGGTTAGTAGGACGGGGGTTCAGGTTGGTTTAGGCCCAGCGGTGGGCGGTGAATTGTTTGTCGCGGTGGCCGGGTAAGGGGCGGTTGGGGGTCCTTGGAGCCAGTTGATGTGGTGGGGGAGTCATAGGTGGTTATGGCTCTCCAAAAGGAATCACATGATGAAACATGTGGTTGGTCTGGCGAAGGTGGGGCTCTTCAGGCGGGAACCCTGAGAGCCAGGTGTTGGATCGGCCACCTGGCTGATTGGTGCCCTCGAGCCAGGGGTGACGGCTGAGGGTAAGTTAAGGAGAAGGAGAGTGGGGGTCGCCAGACCATGGGGGGTGACTCCAAGGATCTCAGCCCCATTGGAGGTGGGTGTGTATGTGGGTTGGTTGTATTTTATATAAAAGGTTATTTATATTTGTTACTGTTTGTTAATAAAACGGCTGCTGTGGCCATTTATTCCAACCATGGTGTTATGTGTTCTTTGGGGTTCCTGGTGGGCAAGGGACAGGGAGGCAACAGGTATAATTGTGGGGGGGGGGACACATTAGGTATCAGCGCCGCTAGTCGGCAGTGCCCTGGGTCAAGGTATGGAGGAGCTCAGTGTCTGTATATACAGATCTATGTACTCACAGTAATGTACTCTATACTGGGCATGAGGGGCCCTGGGCTCCATGTATGGAGGAGCTCAGTGTCTGTATATACAGATCTATGTACTCACAGTAATGTCCTCTATACTGGGCAGGAGGGGCCCTGGGCTCCAGGTATGGAGAAGCTCAGTGTCTGTATATATGGATGTATGTACTCACAGTAATATTCACATTCAATGTATGGGGCCGACGGCAAATCAGTGCAGAATCTGACGTAATATACAACATGTTACATATTCTGCCAGATTTTTAACGCGGCGGTAAAAACCCCGTGCTTTCCATTGCTGTCTATGCAGCACAGGGACCGTTGGATTTTCAGCAGTTTCAAAATACTAAAGCCGCCGAAAATCTGACGGAAAACCTGCTGTGTAGACAAAACCTTATAACCAAACAGCACAATGCAGACATGAACAGAGCTTCAGAAACAGCCAAGTGGATTCGTATTGGTGTATTTACCAGTGTGAATCCATCTATCAGACATTAATGGCATAACCGATGCAATGACCCTGTAGATGGCGCACAGAGTAGAATTTCAACCTTTTCATTGGACGGATCATGACAGGTGCCCGGTTGGTGGTAATTCCACATGTGGGTTCAATCTAGAAACAAGACAGTGTCAGTGATAACTGTCCCTAGATCTTTTCCTAAATCTTGCCATACAGTTGTCCCTAACACAAGAACCTCAAACCCTAACATGATCCCTCAAAAGTGTCTGTAATCAACAACTGACCCTAATAAACAAAGCGGTTCTAGGATACAGAGACTCTATGGGCAAAACATAGCAGGAACTAGACAAACACCAAGGACTGCAAACTCTAGAACTTGGTTAAATGGAAATTGTACCCCGGATTACAATGAGTGACTTCCCCAGTTCTACATAGTACAGAGGGCATAATATTCTACCACTAGATTGAGCAGATTCACCCTAATTTTCCAGCTGAATGTCCTAAGTGTTGTCACTTAATACTTTCTATCACCTCATGTCCCCGGGTAAAGGGCTCTTATTGGAAAACATAATCTGTTTCCTGAATGGTGAGATGGGCTCCTTGTTCCCCTCTGTCCCAAAAACTGTGCTTTTCTCCATGATCCGACAATTTTGAGTCAAGCTTCTACTTCTTTGTAGTGGGATCTCTGTACTATACTAAAAAGGTCACTGTGAGACTGTGGCTGGTGAATAGACCCCCTGCCTCTCCGATGGGCTGGCAATGATGAATGGTGCATGTCACATAAGAAATCGCTTCCTCACCATAGACACTGTCCACACCAGTTTACCTGAATATGGTTTGGGACTGCAGTCACCATATGACATTCCTTCCCACCGGGCATATAATTACCAAGATAGCCCTCAGTATTTAATTACAGGGAGACGCTACATTCCCATTGACCCCATTTTACCAACTCTTTACCTATGTCTGGGTATTACATTGTGGTGTCAGTGCTGTTAATGAACACCCACAAGACTCTGGTTATGGTTCTTGTATTTATTGCTTAAACTTTATTGAAGGACTATGGACAGATCACTATTCCTATGACGTCGAATATCCCTTGTATATTGTGCTGGTTGCTCTCTGTTATACGTCCATTATGTAACCAATACAGCCTGGAGCATTTATTATCTTACACTCCATTTATTTCTTCCACACACATCAGGGCTTGTACGCTGCTTGTTACTTGGACACATATTTGTCTTGATGTATTGTGCTGCCTTGTACTGCGTTCTTCAATAAAGCTATTATTTTAAATGAAAAAGATCTGGATTCTTTACTGTAAGAGCAGTAAGACTTGGAAACTCACTTCTACAAGATGCTGTGATGGTGGATTCATTGAACAGATTCGGGAAGGATGTATTTTATAAAATATATTTCAGGTTCTGACCTCTAGAGTCTGGAGATGGGACACTGATCTAGGGATTTACTCTGATTGCCATATTGAAGTTGGGAAGGAATGTTTCCTCTTGTATGGGGCTATTGGCACCCACCTCATAGAAGTTATTGCCTTTCTCCGGATCAACACAGTAGAGTTACCTCCTGGTGAAGGTTTGGTGCGAAACGCGTGTCAAGGTGATCTCTGTAGGGATAATCATGTTATGATGATGTTTTGGTCGAAAATTACACAAAACCATTTCATTTATCCTACTGAGCTTGTGTCATCCCATTTTGTCCTTATTACCGCATTTTAGACTCCCAACTTGTGTGTGTTTCTTGTATTGATATATTTATGCCCTGATATTCATTTTTAATTTTGCATTGTTGGTTTTTTGGGTTTTTCATTTCTTGTTTTGTCTTCCATTCTCCAGTTCTTTGGTGCACTGTAGGGTACAGGGTGGTCTCAATGGACCTTTGCCTTTTTTCAACCTTAACCACTATGTATATAAAATAATGCATCACATGCGTCATCTGAAAGAACAAGTAACACAGACTTTTTTCTCTACTGTCAAGCCGATAAAAGGACAAATGAGACTGACAGTGTGACAATGTGTTGGAGGAACTAGTTCCATGACATCCAGGATGGCTGACAATGGTGACTTCCAGAAAGCTACTTCTGAAGTCAGCAGAAATGTGGAGCACAAACAGCTAAACTAATGAGACACAGAGGCCGCACAACACAGTTACTGACTGCAGGAACATTTTAATGATGGATTTTAAGTAAACAGTTGGTCTGATGACATTTTTCACTTGCAGCCAGTGCCGCCATATGATGGTAGAATATAGCGGACATGGAACTTGGTGGACTGTTCCTCACCAACTGTTTCCCAAATTTCTCCATAGTCTATGGAGGATGGCACATGCAACTCACGCTAACTGCACCTGGTGACCTACAGATAAAAATATAAAGAAATTGCCCAATGAGTTATCATCAAAAGAGGATTCTATGACTTCTTATACAAATGTATTTTCCATATGAACATATTTACCTGTGGCTACAGAAGCGACAAGCTACAATGGTTTTCTCCATAGGATGTTCATTCATGATGGTTTTCTCCATGTGGTGTTGATTGGAGCTATGGAGTTCAACTGGACAAAATAAGAACAGTAGAAGATCAGCATGATAGAGGAGGGAGCACCGAGACATATATCCAAGAAACCAAAACATCTGCAGCCCTCCCGGAAATCCAAAAAACAGTGGGATTCATTCACTAATGATCACTACGATAGTTTAGTCCTAGGTCAGAGCTTTTTCCAGGCACAAATAATAGATCTGCAGGAACAATGAGTAGACCTTACCTTTACATTCACTTTCTGTTTCCTTGTATTGATCTTTATGTGCTCTTTCTGTAGCAGGCTGTTGACGTTGGATGAGTTGGCCAGGTTGGTAGATTTGGCCAGGTTGGTAGAGTTGGCCAGGTTGGTAAAGTTGGCCAGGTTGGTAGAGTTGGCCAGGTTGGAAGAGTTGGCCAGGTTGGTATAGTTGGCCTGGTGGGATTACTTGACCTGGCTGGATGACTTTGCCAGGTCGGATGGCTTGGCCTGATGGGATCACATTGCCTGGTTGGATCTCTTTGCCAGGTTGGATGACTTGGCCTGGGTGGATCTCTTTGCCAGGTTTGATGTCTTTGCCTGGTCTGATGTCTTGGCCTGGTGGGATGAGTTGGCCTGGTTGGATCTCTTTGCCAGGTTGGATGGCTTGGCCTGATGAGATTATGTTGCCTGGTTGGATCTCTTTCCCAGGTTTGATGTCTTTGCCTGGTCTGATGACTTGGCCTGGTTGGATTACCTGACCAGGTTGGATGACTTGGCCTGGTTGGATCTCTTTGCCAGGTTTGATGTCTCTGCCTGGTCTGATGTCTTTGCCAGGTTTGATGTCTCTGCCTGGTCTGATGACTTGGCCCGTTTGGATTACCTGACGAGGTTGGGTTACTTTGCCAGGAGGTTCGATGATTTGCTCAGCTTGGAGAGTTTGGACACATACTGATGTAAGTTGTATGTCCTTTTCATCCTTCCTTTTTCTGGTAACAAGAGAAAGTCAGAAATGTTAGTAAGTTATTAAATTAATTTATAGAGGAAGAACCCATATTGTGACAGAGTAATACTCCCAGTTTTTTACAGACATTTGTACAATAAGACAAAGAAACTGCCATAAGGATCAGGATATGAGAAAAGACACAGCAGAAAGAT
>JAODAL010070690.1:0-15826 GCA_025379985.1 Phyllomedusa bahiana | reverse complement strand
CAGGATTAAGGTGCCAGGATCAGTAAGTGTAATGTATGTACAGCGACTGCACCAGCAGAATAGTGAGTGCAGCTCTGGAGTATAATACAGGATGTAACTCAGGATCAGTACAGGATAAGTAATGTATGTACAGTGACTGCACCAGCAAGTTAACAAAATTGTCTGTCTTGTGTTTAAAGCTAAAGCAATGGCCAATAAACCTCAAACATATGTGAACATTAACAGCAAAAAATGACACTGTTGCTAATTTTCAGTGGCGGATGTCACGGACTTACTAAGAAAAAAGCAGGGTGCCGGTGTTTTGTTTTTTTCAACACATTGCAGAACATTGCACATAAACTTTTCTGAGCATCAAGCATTTACTTACTATTTTGGTGTCACTGGGATCTGATAGACGACTAGTTATATTAGTGCCCAGAACATACGACACACAGGATTCTTAATAAGCAACTACATCAGAAACAGGTAATAAAATACAGAATAAACACACTAAAACTAATTTTACATTTATGTTCTTCTGAATGTCCCTCTCATCATGTCCTGCTTTCTAAATTAATTTTCATGAGCCAAGAGTAATGGAGGAAATGGCACTTACTCTGATAACAGTTCTGCCTACAATATACTGCTCCCTAGTTACAAGACTATAACTACTATAATACTGCTCCTATGTACAAGAATATAACTACTATAATACTGCCCTCTATGTACAGGAATATAACTACTATAATACTGCCTCCTATGTACAAGAATATAACTACTATAATACTGCCCCAAATGTACAAAAATTATAACTACTATAATACTGCTCCTATGTACAAGAATATAATACTATAATACTGCTCCTATGTTCAAGGGAATAATATCTATATAATACTGCTCCTATGTACAATAAATATAACTACTATAATACTGCCCCCATGTACAAGAATATAACTACTATAATACTGCTCCTATGTACAAGAATATAACTACTATAATACTGCTTCCTATGTACAAGAATATAACTACTATAATACTGTCCCCTATGTACAAGAATATAACTACTATAATACTGCCCCCTATGTACAAGAATATAACTACTATAAAACTGCCCTCTATGTACAAGAATATAACTACTATAATACTGTCCTCTATGTACAAGAATATAACTACTATAATACTGCTCCCTATGTACAAGAATATAACTACTATAATACTGCCCTCTATGTACAAGAATATAACTGCTATAATACTGCTCCCTATGTACAAGAATATAACTACTATAATACTGCTCCTTAGTTACAAGACTATGACTACTATAATACTGCTCCTATGTACAAGACTATAACTACAATAATCCTGCCCCTATGTACAAGAAGGTAACTATTATAATGCTGCCCCCTATGTACAAGAATATAACTACTATAATACTGCTCCTGTGAACAAGAATGTAATCACTTTAATACTGCCCCTATGTACAAGAATATAACTACTATAATACTGCTCCCTATGTACAAGAATATAACTCCTATAATCCTGCCCCCTATGTACAAGAATATAACTACTGTAATACTGTCCCCTATGTACAATAATATAACTACTATAATACTGCCCCTATGTACAAGAATATAACTGCTATAATACTGCTCCCTATGTACAAGAATATAATACTATTTTACTGCCCCTATGTACAAGGCTAAACTACTATAAACTGCCCCTATGTACAAGAATATAACTACTATAATACTGCTCCCTATGTACAAGAATATAACTACTATTATATACGTGCCCCCTATGTACAAGGTATAACTACTATAATACTGCCCCTATGTACAAGAATATAACAAACTATAATACTGCCCCCTATGTAAAAGGCTATAACTACTATAATACTGGCCCCTATGTACAAGAATATAACTACTATAATACTGCCCCCTTTATGTACAAGAATATAAATATTAAAATTACTCCCCCCCTATGTACAATAATATAACTACTATAAGACTGCCTCCTATGAAACAAGAAATATAACTACTCTAATACTGCCCCCTATGTACAAGGCTATAACTACTATAATACTGCCCCTATGTACAAGAATATAACTACTATAATACTGCCTCCTATGTACAAGAATATAAATATTATAATACTGCCCCCTATGTACAATAATATAACTACTATAATACTGCCCCTATGTACAAGCATATAACTACTATAATACTGCCCTCTATGTACAAGAATATAACTACTATAATACTGCACCCTAGTTACAAGAATATAACTACTATAATACTGTGCCTATGTACAAGAATATAACTACTATAATACTGCTCCTATGTACAAGAATATAACTACTATAATACTGCTCCTATGTACAAGAATATAACTACCATAATACTGCTCCTATGTACAAGAATATAACTACTATAATACTGCCCCTATGTATAAGAATATAACCACTATAATACTGCTCAAATGTACAAGAATATAACTACTATAATACTGCTCCCAATGTACAAGAATATAACTACTAGAATACTGATCCCAATGTACAAGAATATAACTACTATAATACTGCCCCCTATGTACAAGAATATAACTACTATAATACTGTCCCCCATGTACAAGAATATAACTACTATAATACTGCCCCCTATGTACAAGAATATAACTACTATAATTCAGCCCCCTATGTACAAGAATATAACTACTATAATACTGCTCCCTATGTACAAGAATATAACTACTATAATACTGCTCCCTATGTACAAGAATATAACTACTATAATACTGCTCCTATGTACCAGAATATAACGACTATAATACTGCCCCTATGTACAATAATATAACTACTAGAATACTGCCCCTAATGTACAAGAATATAACTACTATAATACTGCCCCTATGTACAAGAATATAACTACTATAATACTGTCCCCAATGTACAAGAATATAACTACTATAATACTGCCCCCTATGTACAAGAATATAACTACTATAATACTGCCCCCTATGTACAAGAATATAACTACTATAATACTGTTCCTATGTACAAGAATATGAAGGAATCAGCAGTAGGAGAACAGTTCATCTTCAATAATATTTTTTCAGTGAGAATGTAATAATGTTCTGGGATATTTGTCGTCTTAGTTTTGAATATTTGTTATTAGTTTTTTTATCACTGTCTTGAATCTGCTTTATTATTAAAACATTTTTTTTCACTTTTAAAATTCTTGTTCTATTTAATGTTTTCCTTTCATGTTCTGTCGGAGTTTGTAAACCTGACCCATTAGATTAAGTCCCAGCATTTGCAAAACTGTAGCATAGTTTCCAGTAACAACGCTATTCATTATGTACAATTACTGTCTAGGTCTAAAATTCACTTTATTGCCCATAGCAACCAATCAGAGCGCCCATTTCATTTATCCAGAGCACCAGGGGTGTAGCTATAGGGGTTGCAGAGGTAGCAGTCACTACCGGGCCTTGCAGCCTGAGGGGGCCCCAAAAGCTGTTCTGCCACTACATTGTAAATGGCCCATGGTAGCTGAGTGGCCCCATTTCACTATTTGCACTGGGGCCCAGAAGCCTCAAGTTACACCTCTGCAGAGCACTATATGAAATGTGAGGGGCGCTCTGATTGGTTGCTATGGGCAATAAAGTGAATTTTAGATCTAGACAGTTTTCATACATGTGGCCCTTAGGGCATGTCCCCACAGCACAGGGCAAATGCCAGTCGGAAATCCCAACCGGTGTTTGCTCTGTTTAGGAGCCGTGAATCCGCGGTTGGCGGATTCAAGCCCTCCCCCTTCACATTGACCTGTTAATTGGCCGGGCGGAAGAATGAACATGTTCTACGTTTTTCGGCCCGCCGGCGGTCTAAAAAAAACATCCGATAGGAGATCTGTGCAGTGAGGACAGTGGGGATCGCTGCACGGATTTTCCATTAAGGTCCGTGATAAAGTTTGACAGTCGGTTTACAGAGAGCTTTCAAAGCTGAAAACCGTCCGTAAAACCGGCTGAAAAACCTGCCGTGGGGATAAGGCCTAAGGGCATGTCCCCACTGCATGGGTTTTCGGACGGTTTTACGGACGGTTTGCGGTTTTGCAGACCGCCTGAAAAACCGGCCAAAAATAAGCAGAACGGGGCTCTATGGAAAACCCGTGCAGCAGTCCCCATGGTCCCCACTGCACGGGTTTTCCGCCCGGCGGTTTTGCCGCCCGCGGTCCACCCACAAAACATTGTTTATGCACACAGTTTCCGGACAGAATATGTGCATCTTAATGTGAAAGGGGAAGGCTCATCGCGGAGAAAAGCCGCCCCCCGCGCGGCCGTGGCGACGGCCGCAAAGCAGTGCAAATACCGGTCGCATAACCGACCGGTATTTGTCACTTGCCGTGTGAACAGCCTGCATTCACACGGCAAAGGACAAAAACAGCTCGGATTTTGCCTCTCATTTCAAGCGTTTTTTGGACTGTTTTGGGACTGTTTTTGGCACAAAACCGGTCTGTTTTTCGTCTGTTTCCGTTTTTTGGACTGTTTTGGGACTGTTCGGGCGCTTCCCCATGGCATTGGACAAATACCGGCTGGTTTGCCGTCCGGTATTTGTCCTGTTTTGTGGCCGTCCCCACGGCCGCGGTGGGGGACGGCTTTTCTCCACGGTGAGCGGGAGACGCCCTCCCCCCTCCCATTGAGAACCCCACATCTTCCGTCCGGAAACCAGACGGAAGATTGTGCTTCCTACAATTTTTGCCCGGTCCCGCGCGGCAAAACCGTCGACGAAAAAAACCCGTCCCAGTGGGGCCCGTGAAACGGGTTTTCCATAGAGAACAATTGTGTTTAATTTTTTCGGCCGTTTTTCAGGCGGTCTGAAAAACCGCAAAAACCGGGCCGAAAACCTGGTGCCGTGGGGACTTGCCTTTTTGTCCCGGTTTTCCCAGAGGTTTTTGGATTGGACTCTTTTCAAACCCCCAAAAAAAACACCCACTATAGGGGGGATTATTCTTCACTTTTTTTTTGCAAAAACTGAAAACCGCCCAAAAACCACGTCAAAAACCGCCGGCTAAGTTTTGAGCGGTTTACATTGACTCCAATGTTAATTCTCCGCAGTCGGAAGAATGTGCATGTTCAATGTTTTGCGGGTACCCGGCGGGCTGAAAAACCGCCCGGCAGAAAAACCGTTCAGTGGGGGATGCAGGGCGGTTTTTCAATTGAAGTCTATGGGAGAGAGTTTGTTGCAGGTTTTCCGACGGTTCCTAAAACCGCAAACCGTCGGAAAAACTGTCCAAGAACCCTTGCCGTGGGGACATGCCCTTTAGTGTCTATTTATACCGAAGTGACATTTGCCGGGAAACATTACCTTTCATGGGTCTAAGATATTCGGCTTCTAGCTCTTTTGGGCCTTGATTTCAGTGATTGTATATCTGTCTTTATAAATCTCATACATTGTATTTATATTGTATTATGAATAGATTTTCTTAGTATTGATCTGAAGATAAAGCGACGACTACAAGGAGGAACCAATTCGCTCTCTAGATAAGGCTTTGTTGTATCAGGGGTGAAACATTTGTTTCAGTCTAAAAAATTTACTTTTATTAGGGTATGTTCACACGGCTTATTTTGGGGCGCATTTCTCCGCATATTTCGCGGCGTACTGCGCTCTAATACGAGCAAAATGCTCCCCATACTTACAGTAATCCATAGTTCTCATTACGCGCGCAGACAGTCTTATGGGGCCGGTGGGCTGCCGGTCCCCCCCCTCGCCGCGGGAGTGCGCGTGTATCGCCGCGCTCCCAAATCACCCGGCGTAATTTGGGGGGCCTGTTTTCTGTACCCCCCCGCTATTACGCCGTCTGAACATACCCTAAATCTTGTGTTACCAAAAGGTGTTTTGTTCCTTTGTGTCATTAGAAGAACATTGAGGGCGACATGTATGAATGGGGCTGCGCTTGCTTGGAGCCTAACCTTTGTCGCCCTGTTCTGTGGATGTATGAACCGCCGTAGCCAAAACTTGGCTCATTGTGCGTTAGAGACGACACAAAGATGTGGGAGGTGTCACAGCAGAATGATATGATTCACCAAAAATGAGCCAACTATGGCGTGAACTGTCCTACAAATCCACACCAGTTTCATAGTGAGGTGACTGAGGCTACTTTTGGCTTAGAACGGGACACATGTTTTAAAGTGTGGGAGACCTGTCATTTTCAGGGTGCGGAGGGCGTACACTATCGACAACACAGGTAGAAGTGGCGAGTCTGCGCCGGGTGCATGGGGAGCGGCCACAAGGCACTGACAAAATTGCAGTGGGAAAACTGGATTAAGAATCCGACTGATTTCTTATTTTCTCTTGAACGTTTAGGGGGATGGTTTCTCGCCGCGGTTTGCAGATTCGGCCGTCCCCCAGGGCCATCTTTTTCATTGGGCACACTAGGCAGTTGCCTGGGGACCCCACAATTATAGGGGCCCCAGGTGGTATATGTATGTCCCAGGAATACAAGAAACATAACCTGGATCCCTTGGTTGGCTTTGCCTATTTAACTGTTTCTGTGATTTTAGGACGTGCAAATAGTTCAAAACGATGCAGAAGGGAGCCAAAGGCTCCCTGCTCTACCAGTCTTGTAGGCAGGGCCGGGACAAGACCTTTTGGTGCCCTAGGCAAATGAGTTAAATGGCGCAACCACCCACCCCCCCCACCGCCCCCACACACACACATTTTAGGAAAAATATTACAAGTTCAAATTCCCACTTTTGACATTCTACAAGTTATACAAAATGTAAATTGCTAAAATTTAGGAGTTCTGGTCTTTTCACATCGCCTAAAATTGAAGAAAAGTGACTCAAAAGTCACATGTATCCCAAAATGGTGCCAATAAAAAGTACCCATTAGCCTGCAAAAAAATGCCCCCTCACTTAAGTCCACAGGGGGACGAACAAAAAAAGTCATTGGCTGAAAATTTAAAGAGGAGAGTTTGGTTTTTTATTGTAGTAAAACATGACGATAACCACACGTTTGGTATTGTCGAAGTTGAGTCAACCTGCAGAATACAGATAACACATTATTTATACCAGTGAACGTTGTAAAAAAAAACCAAAAAAAACGTAAACATGGCGTAAATACGTTTTTTTCACATTTTGTCCCACTTACAATGAATGACACCATTAGAAAGTGCATCTTGTGCCGCAAAATAAAAGCCCTCATAGGTCTATGTAGGTGGAAAAAATAAAAACATTATGACTTTTGGAAGGCGAGGAGACAACCTCGGACTTATGCTGCATATTTTCCTTTTTTTTTTTATGGATTTCACTGCATTTTAGAAAGTTAACTAGTCTCATTAAATGGGGCTAATTAATGTCCTGGCTCCTTTTATTTTTTCCATGTTGCATACATGCAAAAAAAAAAAAAAATGACAGGAACTTTTTTTTCAATTTACTGCGAATTAGGAATTTATAGCCATAAAAGTATATGCCATGGTTTATAGAACCACAGAACATATTTCCTTTTAGAACAATGGAAAAATGTAGTTGTGTTTTTAGTGTGTATTTTGGTACTAAAAACATGGGTTTTAGGTAACTAAATACACATAAAAACAGTGTGACTCCAGCCTTACATTTCAGGGCTGTGTCACAGGCAGGGAAATCCTCCATCTAGTGCTATATATCTGTGAACTGGTCACTCTCTTCTGCTTCAGAGGAAGGACACTGTCAGCGCAGCTATCATGTGGCTGGGAGAAGAGTCCTCCTCAGGGCACTGATGGTATGGGGGATTCAGTCCAGCTCCCTGGCTGCTCCAAGATGTCTTCTTATCACTGACTGTTGATTGATTGTAACCACAAATCAGAAGAGTTAACCCTCACACTGCCTTCCTTAAGAGATTACTGGTAAGCTAGCTACAGGGAAGCAATGAGAGGGTTAACTCTCCTGACTTGTGGTTACAATCAACAGTCAGTGATAAGAAGACTTGGGGAGCAGCCAGTGATCTGTACTAATTGCTGAATCCCCAGGGATGTTCTGTGGTGCTCTGACACAATGTAGGCCTCGCTGCAGTGAGAGGGTTAACTCTCCTCACTAGTGATTACAGTGAACTGATAAGACTTTGGGAGTAGTTTGTCTACCTGTAGAAGCTCAGTGACAGCAGAACAGGCTCCACTTTTACTTTCCTCCCGCTCCTACAGTCACAGAGTCGCGGGCGAAGTAATTTGCCTCCTGCTCTGCAGCCACCTTTGAGAGGAGATGAGTGGGGCGACGCTGGGAGGGACGACAGCAATAGAGAAGGTCAGACGGCTGCTGCTGCTGCTTATTGCCGGGCGCTGCTGAGAGTCACGATTTACATATGGAACTGTGCACCCTTTTTTCCAGGCAGAGGTAGCGCCCTAGGCGATCGCCCACCTCTGCCTACCCATCGTCCCGGCCCTGCTTGTAGGCTGCAGGCTGCCGGTGTCCAGACATAAGTGGCGTAATAATATGAGTGTGCTTGGGGTTGACTAGAAGCATGGCCATGTATTTGGGCAAGGCCCACTGCAGTGCTGTGCCCAGGGGCCCAAAATACTGGCTCTGCTGTCCCCGACACAGCAAGGTTTTTCAGCCAGTTTTTAAGATGGTTTTTGACGGTCAGTCGTCCCCATTCCTCAATAGAAAATTTGGGCTGAGCTTAGATTTTCTGAGGTTCAGATTTCAAATCCGAAAAACGGAAACAAAAACTTAGAACGAGCGCATTCTTCTCCTGATTTTAGGGCAGAACATGTCCTGTTCAGTGTTTAGGGGGACGTCCGAATCCGCAAAAGCGGGCAGAAACCGCCCACTTCCGCTCAAAAGACAATAAAACACCGGTCGGATTCTTTACTCAGAATCCGATCAGTAAGTTGTCGCTGCGGTGTGGCCGTGCCCTAGACATGGAACAGTACATGTTCCACCCTGAAAACAGGGGGAAGAGTGCACTGTGCCTGTTCTAAGTTTTTTTTGACGGTTGTTGGATTTGAAATCCGACCGTCAGAAAATCCGAGCTGTTTAGACTACAGCTCAGAATTTCTATTAACATCTATGGGAATGGGTGACAGTAGGTTTTAAGACGGTTTTCAAATCTGAATACCGTCTGAAAAACTGACTGAAGTCTCTCCCGTGTGATGAGACCCAGATACGTCACCCTGTTTATTACATCTCTTTTTAACATTCAGTTTTGCTCAGGATCTCATAAAAAAGAAAATAAGATCATAATGGAGAACACAGCGCTCCCTGTACAGGGAACTCCCATAGAAGAAAGTGGAGAACACAGCGCTCCCCTGTACTGGGAACTCCCATAGAACAGAGTGGAGAACACAGCGCTCCCCTGTACTGGGAACTCCCATAGAGGAGAATGGAGAACACAGCGCTCCCCTGTACTGGGAACTCCCATAGAACAGAATGGAGAACACAGCGCTCCCCTGTACAGGGAACTCCCATAGACCCGTATGGAGAACACGGCGCTCCCTGTACTGGGAACTCCCATAGACCAGTATGGAGAACACAGCGCTCCCCTGTACTGGGAACTCCCATAGAACAGAGTGGAGAACACGGCGCTCCCCTGTACTGGGAACTCCCATAGAACAGAATGGAGAACACGGCGCTCCCCTGTAGTGGGAACTCCCATAGAAGAGAATGGAGAACACAGCGCTCCCCTGTACTGGAAACTCCCATAGAACAGAATGGAGAAACACAGTGTCCCCTGTACCGGGAAATCCCATAGAACAGAATGAAGAACACAGCGCTCCCCTGTACTGGGAACTCCCATAACAACAGAATGGAGAACACAGCGCTCCCCTGTACTGGGAACTCCCATACAACAGAATGGAGAACACAGCGCTCCCTGTACTGGGAACTCGCATAGAACAGAATGGAGAACACAGCGCTCCCCTGTACTGGCAACTCCCATAGAACAGAAAGGAGAACACAGCGCTCCCCTGTACTGGGAACTCCCATAGAGAAGAATGGAGAACAGAGCGCAACCCTATACAGGGAACTCCCATAGAACAAAATGGAGAACACAGTGCTCCCCTGTACCGGGAAATCCCATAGAACAGAATGAAGAACACAGCGCTCCCCTGTACTGGGAACTCCCATACAACAGAATGGAGAACACAGCACTCAACTGTACTGGGAACTCCCATAGAACACAATGGAAAACACAGAGCTCCCCTGTACTGGGACCTTCCATAGAACAGAATGGAGAACAAAGCGCTCCCCTGTACCGGAAACTCCCATAGAGGAGAATGGGAAACACAGCTCTCCCCTGTACCGGGAACTCCCATAGAACAGAATGGAGAACACAGCGCTCCCCTGTACTGGGAACTCCCATAGAACAGAATGGAGAACACAGCGCTCCCCTGTACTGGGAACTCCCATAGAACAGAATGGAGAGAACACAGCGCTCCCCTGTACTGAGAACTCCCATAGAGAAGACTGGAGAACACAGCGCTCCCCTGTACTAGGAACTCCCATAGAACAGAATGGAGAATACAGCGCTCCCCTGTACTGGGAACTAACATAGAACAGAATGGAGAATACAGTGCTCCCCTGTACTGGGAACTCCCATAGAGGAGAATGGAGAACACAGCGCTTCCCTGTACTGGGAACTCCCATACAACAGAATGGAGAACACAGTGCTTCCCTGTACCAGAAACTCCCATAGAGCAGAATAGAGAACACAGCGCTCCCCTGTACTGGGAACTCCCATAGAACAGAATGGAGAGTTGTGTGCAAGAGAAACCAGTTCTCCATTCTTAGCCAACACTTTCAGGGGCCCTTTACAGAGGTGGGACCTGCACTTTTCAGACCCTGGCGGAATATCCTATGGATATCCTATTAACGTGTGATATGGAAACACCCCTGAAGGCTCGGGTCACACGTTGCTGCATGTGTTTTCTTTTGAATGTAGGTGGTTTTCTAATTAAGTCTAATTTGGAGCAAAGTTGAAATAGGAGTTAATTAAAAAAAATGCAACAAAAAATCAAAGTGTGAACCCAGTCTACGGGTGTTTTTGGTGCACTTATTTGCAGAATTGCAGCATTAATTGCTTTGCATTTCTGCTAAAAAACACACCAAAAACGCACTGTGTGAAAACACCCCAAGCTTATGTCTACACAGCAACAGAACAAAGCTGTTAGAAACCCAACAATGTTTTACACTTGCTGTACTTCATGTATAAACACCCTAAAACACAACACCAAAAAGACCAAAATCGCACCATGTGAAACCGCCCTTATTCTGGGCATAACTAGAATTCATAGTGACCCACAGCAAAATGAGATGGGCCGCACCACCTTATGCAATGAACTGACACAGCAGCAATAATGAAAAGTATAAATAATCACAGCATGTATCAGGGAACCTACATAGTAGAGCTGCAGATATAATAATACTGCCATATATCAGGGAGCCCACATAGTAGAGCTGCAGATATAATACTGCCATATATCAGGGAAACCACATAGTAGAGCTGGAGATATAATAATACCGCCATATATCAGGGAACCCACATAGTAGAGCTGGAGATATAATAATACTGCCATATATCAGGGAGCCCACATAGTAGAGCTGGAGATATAATAATACTGCCATATATCAGGGAACCCACATAGTAGAGCTGGAGATATAATAATACTGCCATATATCAGGGAGCCCACATAGTAGAGCTGGAGATATAATAATACTGCCATATATCAGGGATCCCACATAGTAGAGCTGGAGATATAATAATACCGCCATATCTCAGGGATCCACATAGTAGAGCTGGAGATATAATAATACTGCCATACATCAGGGAGCCCACATAGTAGAGCTGGAGATATAATAATACTGCCATATATCAGGGAACCACATAGTAGAGCTGGAGATATAATTATACCTCCATATATCAGGGATAAAACATAGTATATCTGGAGATATAATAATACCACCATATATCAGGGAACAAACATAGTAGAGCTGGATATATAATAATACTGCCATATATCAGGGAGCCCACATAGTAGAGCTGGAGATATAATAATACCGCTATATATCAGGGAACCCACATAGTAGAGCTGTACATAAAATAATACTGACATATATCAGGGAACCCACATAGTAGAGCTGGAGATATAATAATACCGCCTTATATGAGGGAACCCACAAAGTTGCGCTGGTGATATAATAATCCCGCCATATATCAGGGAACCCACATAGTAGAGCTGGAGATATAATAATACCGCTATATATCAGGGAACCCACATAGTAGAGCTGGAGATATAATAATACTACCATATATCAGGGAACCCGCATAGTAGAGCTGGAGGTATAAATAATACTGCCATATATCAGGGAATCCACATAGTAGTGCTGGAGATATAATAATACCGCCATATATCAGGGAACCCACATAGTAGAGCTGGAGATATAATAATACCACCATATATCAGGGAATCACATAGTAGAGCTGGAGATATAATAATACCGCCATATATCAGGGAACCCACATAGTAGAGCTGGAGATATAATAATACTGCCATATATCAGGGAAACCACATAGTAGAGCTGGAGATATAATAATACTGCTATACATGAGGGAACCCACATAGTAGAGCTGGAGATATAATAATCCCGCCATATATCAGGGAACCCACATAGTAGTGCTTGAGATATAATAATACCGCTATATATCAGAGAACCCACATAGTAGAGCTGGAGATATAATAATACTGCTATATATCAGGGAACCCGCATAGTAGAGCTGGAGGTATAAATAATACTGCCATATATCAGGGAATCCACATAGTAGTGCTGGAGATATAATAATACCGCCATATATCAGGGAGCCCACATAGTAGAGCTGGAGATATTATAATCCTGCCATATATCAGGGAACCCATATAGTAGAGCTGGAGATATTATAAAGCTGCCATATATCAGGGAAACAGCATAGTAGAGCTGGAGATATAATAATACCGTCATATATCAGGGATCCCCCATAGCCCATAGCAAACAATCAGAGCCCATAGCAACCAATCAGAGCCCATAGCAACCAATCAGAGCCCATAGCAACCAATCAGAGCCCATAGCAACCAATCAGAGCTCATAGCAACCAATCAGAGCTCATAGCAACCAATCAGAGCCCATAGTAACCAATCAGAGCTCATAGCAACCAATCAGAGCCCATAACAACCAATCAGAGCCCATAGCAACCAATCAGAGCTCATAGCAACCAATCAGAGCCCATAGCAACCAACCAGAGCTCATAGCAACCAATCAGAGCCCATAGCAACCAATCAGAGCCCATAGCAACCAATCACAGCTCATAGAAACCAATCAGAACTCATGGCCACTATAAAAAAAAAAAGCGAAAAAAAAGCCAGCTCACCAATCCTATAGAACAGGATGTCACGGATCCGCTGGGCGAGGTGGGAAAGGAATACAGGCCAAAAGCAGTTGTTCCCACAATCCTTGTGAATGCATAAAACTCTTCTTTATTGTAAATCCATTAAAAAAGCTTATGGCATAATAGCACAGGACAAACTTGCTGACGCGTTTCGAGTGTTAACTCTTAGTCATAGCATTTGGCGTATTTTGGTGCGTAATTGTGCTGCAATACGCCCGAAGCACGCCCTACAAATACGGTAATTCATGGCTCTCATTGAGGGCTATGAATTCCTGCCGTTTTCCCAAAAGGCGCCAGGGGAGAGAAGTGGCATGTCACATCTTCCCAGCGTGTAAAGTGAATTGCAGTGGGAGCGCTTCAGAAGTGCGTGACAGTGTGACCTTACACTGCGCCACATGTATCATAGTGCGGATAAAGGCAATGACTGACTTTCTTACTGCACCAAAATTTTTTAGCATATGGCGCCGCACACTAAGCCACGCCCCTTTTGCAGAGGTCCCGTCCCTTTTGTCAGACAAGGTGCAAATTGGGCCGGAATTCTGCCTTGATTATTGTGCCCCATTGTCTGCTGGAGTCAAGGTCTGGGTTCACACCGCGTTCTTGATTATGGAGGAGGTATCTGTTACTAGAGTGTATGGTCCAGCCGCGGCTACATCGCCGCACTCATCGAGGTACCGCTCATGTAGTATATAACGCTGTGTGAACAGCCCCTAAAATACAACAGATCATAATGCAATGGAATCAGAAGCTTAGACTGCTGCTTCATCCATCCCCCATGCTTTATACTCCAGCTCTGCTTGTTCAGAATGTCTGCTGAGCAGAGCAGGAACTTCATCCATGTCCTGTCCCTGGTCAAATATGAAGACAGGACCTGGATGCCGCAAGGTGATGACGCCGGCGACCGAGTCACTATCCCGTCATTTTGGTACAGGAAGGGTTTACATGGGACTGCAAAAAATGACAAATGGTCTCAGCAATGCCCGGAGCTCGGCGCTATCCCTACCATTTATCTGTGGGAACGATTGTAATTAGGACGGCCGCTCCTGACCCCCGGATACAGTGGAGTAAGTGTTCAGACAACAGTAGAACAGAAGACGAATGCTTCAAGGTCCGCGCCCGACTGCGGCCAACCCTGCAAAAATCTGCAAACAAAACCTCAAGTGACCCCAACGCAACAGAGACTGTCAGGAAATATCCAGCGGGAACTCTCCACTCCCAGGTCAAGAATGAAAGGGCCGGTCCGCTCTTCTGTACATAATGCTCACTGTATAAGAAAAAGTTATGTCACTTTCTAGGGGTTTTTGTACTTCAGTTTCGCACAGTGCTCAAGACCTCAGCTTGCTGTCAGTGTATGAAGAAATTCTTGTGTATATCTAGAAACTAGGAATCAATTCCAGATGGCCCTAAAAAATATTCAGGTGGCCAAGGAATCAACTTCACTGGTGACCCCAAGAATCAACTCCACTGTGGCCCCAAGAATCAACTCCATTGGTGGGCACCAAGAATCATCTCCATTGGTGGGCACCAAGAATCATCTCCACTGGTGGCCCCAACAATCAACTCCACTGGTGGCCCCAAGAATCATCTCCACTGGTCGGAACCAAGAATCCGCTCCACTGGTGGACCCAAGAATCAACTCCACTGGTGGCCCACAAGAATCAACTCCATTGGTGGGCACCAAGAATCAGCTCCATGGTGGCCCCAAGAATCAACTCCACTGGTGGCCCCAAGAATCATCTCCACTGGTGGCCCCAAGAATCATCTCCACTGTGGGGGCACCAAGAATCAGCTCCACTGGTGGCCCAAGAATCAACTCCACTGGTGGACCCCAAGAATCATCTCCACTTGTGGGCCCAAGAACAGACTCCACTGGTGGCCCCAAGAATCATCACCACTGGTGGACCCCAAGAATCATCTCCACTGGTGGCCCCAAGAATCAACTCCACTGGTGGGGCCAAAAAATCACCTCCACTGGTGGGTCCCATAAAGCAACTCCACTGGTGGGCACCAAGAATCATCTCCAATGGTGGCCCCAAGAACCAACTGCATTGGTGAGCTACAAGAATCATCTTCACTGGTGGGGCCCCAAAAAATCAAACTCCACTGGTGAGCCCCAAGAATCATCTCCACTGGTGCCCCCAAGAATCATCTCCACATCAACTCCACTGGTGGACCCCATGAATCATCTCCACTGGTGGGCCCGAGGAATCTTCTCCACTGCTGGGCCCCATGAATCATCTCCACTGGTGGGCCCCATGAATCATCTCCACTGCTGGCCCCATGAATCTCTCCCGTTGGGGTGGCCCAAGATCATCCCACTGGTTTGGCCCAAGAATTCATCTCCAGTGGTGGCCCCAAGAATCATCTCCACTGGTGGCCCCAAGAATCCAAAATCCACATCAACTCCACCCGGTGGACCCCATGAATCATCTCCAAATGTTGGGCCCATGATTTCCCCGGGCCCCC
>JAODAL010070689.1:0-15826 GCA_025379985.1 Phyllomedusa bahiana | reverse complement strand
AGGAGGGCCCCGGCAAAGGTTTAGTAAGCGGTTTCCGCGAGGAACCCGTCCCGGCTCTTCAAAGACACTGCGGAACTCTGAAAGGAAACCGTAGGTCCGTCGTCACCGGACGCCCGGTCCCAGAGGAGTGGCCCAACTAGAGCCTTCCCGGACAGCAGACTGACCACGAAGGCCATTTTGGGGGTTCAGGGGGAAATTTGACCGGGCCATCAACTCAACGTGCACGAGCACTGGGAAAAAAAATCCCCTGCACAGTTTGGAGCCCCCTTAAAACTTGTCGGGTAGTGGTGGGCGCACCCGAAAGTCCCAGTGTGGGGAGGCATCCCCACAGGAGGGGTGTCGGGCTTTGATTACCAGGAGCTGCTGAGAGGCGGACAAACTGGTTCAGCGCTGGGTTTTTGCGCTAGTTGTTTGGGACTGCTGACCCTATCGCCGTGGATCCGGGGTTCACTGGGCAAGGTACCTTTGGGGGGACCCTTTGGCCGACTTACTGTAACAAAGGGCAGGTAGGGGATCCCTGACCACCGCAACGTGTTTAAGCCGTACCAGGAGGAGTCAATAAACCCCGGGGTTTTCACCAGAGCCGCGCAAAGGGGATGGACTTGCGCGGCGGGAACTACCAGGCGTCCCACTGGCTGCTTGCTTGTGGGCAGCCAGCAGTGCGTGGTACAAACGGAACGTAGGCGAAGCGGGGACGGGAAAAGGGGGTCGGGCAGGCGGCAACGGTTTCGGGTCAGGAACGGGACGAAGAGGACGGTACAGGAATCAAAAACGGGGCCTAGAAGCTTCTCTGAAGCGTAACCACTAGAGATCCGGAAAAGGGTGCCCCGGGAAGGAAGGGGGTTAAATAGGGTCACCTGCCACCTTTTAACCAATAAGGGGCGTATGGCCCTTTAAATCCCCAGACCCGGGCGCGCGCGCGCCTAAGGCCGGGCACGGCCCCCCCGGCCGGAGGAAAGGAGGGAAGGGAAACCAGGGCGCGGGCAGAAAAGGGGGGCGGGACCCGCCCCCGGGGCACGGCAGGGACCGGGAGCCAGGGGTGACAGCAGGGGTTGCCCGCACCCCGGGGGGGGCTGCGGGACCCCCCGTGACACTATAAACTATAAAACATTTGATGGCCGCTTTCGGGCCAGCCCGGGACATTAGGGGGTACGGTTGGCACACAGGGTTCAAGTCCCGGGCTTTTCTGATGACTTGCTGATTTACCTCGGATCCTTTTATTCTCTTCCCTCCCTATGCGGAATGGCCCGTTTTACTCATGGGCCAATTATAAAAAAACTTCTCTAAATCTGAAGCCCTGAATATTTCCCCTTCCTCCCAACTTTGTCGCGAAATCAATTTGAAATTTTCCCTTTTCTGGGCCCCGGGGGGAAAGCTTTATCGGGAACCAAAAACCGGGGGATTTTTCACAGTTATTTTCTTCCAATTTCTCGCCTTACTTGTCCAGATTTTTCCGATTGTTGGGGCCTGGGAAACGGAAAGACTTCCGTGGTTTGGGGAGAAGAATGTCTTAGGAGACATTTTCCCAAACTATTTTACCTTTCCAGACCGTTCCATCACCTCCCCTTCCTTTTGGGGTCGCCAGGCAGCCCCCTCAAAATTTATATGGGTTCTCTCGTCCCAGAAAAGAGGGGGGTGCTGTCCCGGCCCCAAACGGGAAGGGGGAATAGGTCTGCCCGAAAGTAAAATTATTATTTGGGAGCCCAATGCAGGTTTTTTTGATTTTTATACATAGCCCCCGACCAAGTTTGGGGTTTTCATTGCGCAGCCATTTGCCGAGTCTATGATTTTCCCCCCCTTGGTCCTTCCTCTCCCTCATCATCCTTTAACCTTTTTCCTTCATGCTAGCACATGCCCACTTTTTTGCAAAAGTCAAACCTTTAAGCCTGTTTGGGCCCAAGGCCCCCTTTTTTCCATCCAGACAACCCCCCCTTCCCCCCCGGTTGCCCATGGCTCTTTCCTTGGGGGCTCTAGGTTCTCCCCTTTTGGGTATGCTACCCAACAGGGATCCCTTACTCCCTTGGGGGAATATTTGGGGGGCCATCACATCTCGTAACATCATTTTTAATACCGCAAATACGGGACTTCTTTAATTCCACCTCTAAAAAGTATATGCAACCCCTTACTCCCTTGAGAAGCTTTGCGTTGCTCTTGTTACGCTGCCGCGACATCTGATTCCCTTGCGTATACCAGTGCCTTTTACTGCCTTGTTCTCGAACACTCCCTCATTACGGTGCACATGGGAAAAGGGACTTCAGAAAACTTTTCTGATGAGCAGTTGATAAGTGTTTCTTTCTTACTGATAGGCGGTAATAGCTTGTAAGGCCCAAAAGAGACGAGTTTTAAGGTTTGCTTTCAAGATGGTATAGGGTGCCAGCTTTACTCACAAATGGTACCCGAGCGTTCCCGATTTCTGCTCGGAGGTTTGCCTTCAGAGAGGTCCGGTACTATGAGTCATATTTGGTGTGGGTTTGGCCAAAAAACTGTGGGGATTCTGGGAGTGACGGGTTCCCGGGCCTTCGGGGACCTGTTGTCTCCCCCCCCCCCACCCCCCCCCCCCCCCCCCCCCCCCCCCCCCCCCTTTCCCCCCTTCTTTTCGGACACTATATCCCAGACTCTCCAGAGGCCACTCTTTGTTTATGTCTGTCATTCTCGGTCACTCCGTATAGAGCCTCTTTGACATGGGACACCTCCTGCAAGCTGCAAGACTGTGAATCCCGCCGCCATTGGCGGCAGACCGTTTCTCTTCATAATGAATGGAAGTGAGCGATGTTGCATCTACCTATCGTATGTAGGAAAGGATTGCACGCACCCCCGAGGATTGAAATACAAGTTTTCTCAGGACATGGGCTCCCTGGCTTACTTTACTGTGCCAGTCCGGAGTTTCAGCGCTTAGGGGGATGTTAGGTACCACACACCTGCTTCGACCCTTGGTGTTTGAAGCCTTTTTTTTGGGGGGGGTTCTTGGAATCCCTTTCTCTTGTGCTGCTCATGCGCCCAGCCGCGTGCATACTCCTCCCCCTTCCATTTCCTTGCTACTCTTTCTTCTTGCTTGTCTTTTGTTATGCTTCTTCCTGACTCTGGGCTTTATTGACTCATCGAGATTTGGTTTTTCCCGTCGGTCTCGATGATTCACATTGCTACATTTCCTGTTGTTTAGGATCATCTAGTCAGGTCATAAGTATTTTTTTTGCATTAGGCAGGTTTATGTCTTGTTCTCTTTTTTGCTGTATACTCCTCCATATTTGAGCTTCAGGACAGTAATTCCTTGGCACCCAAATGCAAATGTTTTTCATTTGTTTTGTTATGTTAAAAAAATTTTGGGAAAATGTTTTAATACAAATCTATTATGACGGAACGTGGTATACCTGTTTCACAGCAATGCGTCAAGAAATGCTGTAGCGAAGCTTTAAATATAATAGTTCGCTACGGTTCTAGTGGCCCGCCTCCTACACGCCCCGAGATCGGGCGCATTACAAAGTGCCGCATGTCACTATGTAATGCGCCCGATATAGCGTGCGGACATTTTAAAAAAATATAGCGAATGGGGCTACTGCGGCCCGATATCGGGCTGAAAAGTCGGCCCCATTCATACATGCCGCCCAAGAGTCTTTTGTATTTTCAAGTCAAGACCAAGGATTGGGTCCAAAACCAACAGGAGGCACAAGCTTTTTATTATAACTTTTTCAGCTTTTAGGCCAATTCAGATTCTGGTTTCAATAACTACCACAAATATATGTCTAAACACTGTGTGACGAGCGTAGAGTATGTTCACTTGGCTGATTATCAAAATTGAAAATTTCTGTTGATCCAGGGCAGAATCCATATGAAAAATCTATGCTAATTTAGCTTGGTTTTAAACACGGATTTTTGAATGTTTGACATGATTTGATACCTGAATTTGGAGGCATGTTTTATCCACATTGCTATGTCAAGAATTATTGCGGAAATTCTTCACTAAGGGGTCGGAGGAAGCAACAATGTCAAGAAACGAGGCGCTTCCACATCCAGTTTTAAGGCACATTACAATGAGTGTTATACTGCGCGCTGAATAATAAAACTTGTCAAATCTGGCGTGTGGTATGCCTTGTATAGCATATTTACAGCACCTAATTTAGGAGCATACCAAAAAAAAAACGGCGCATGCATATCATGCTAGCATATTTGATGCATCTATTTAGGCGCATTCAAATTGTTTCTGTCTGGTGTACATATGCGTCTAGTTTTGGTGTACGAAGTTAATTTATATAGGGAATTACGGCTGTCAACAGTTTTATTGGTGCAAAAATAAACCCAAAAATGGTGTAGCCCTTATGGGACATGTTGCCCTAAATTTCCTCAAGACTAGACGTCACCTATTTTTTTCGTGGTAGAGATATATTTTCAAGCAGGGGAAAAACTCATTATGAAACATTGGTTTTCCCATTGGACAAACCGTGAGTAAATTGCAGTCAGATTTGGTTGAATCAAATAGAAACAGAATCCATATCGTTTGTGAACATACCCTGTAGCTTTGTCCACACAGTATAGAAAAAACAATTTATTTTCGGCGGTTTTGGGATTCTAAAACGCTGAAAATACGTTCAACCAGCCATTGACTTTAGGTGAAAAGACGACCTGTAGTTCCACAGGCGTTTTTTTTTTCCCCTGATCGTTTTTCTGGTGCCGGGCCCAGTTTTAGGACATGTAGTAAAACTGCTGCCACCGGGCGTCTTTCCATTTGTTTCCTTGTAAAATGCAATTGTACGGCCAAACGGAAAAAAAAGCTAAACTGGGACTGATTGCTGGGTGGATCTAGCGTTAGCATCCAGAGTTCATAATGAAAATAACACTTCTTCATGTCTGACAGTGACATTCATCGGTGTTGCGTGAAAAAGGTACCCTGACAGATACCGTTATATCCAAATAGGACAATGTTTACACTACTGATTTCTATGGGCCATGGCAGCTGTGTCGCAGTATCTGTCAGGGGTACATTTTTCATGCCAAGTCACCCTGAGAAGTCAATGGGCTAATTTCTATGAGGCGATTTAACTCATAAACTCAATGTTTTATATCTAGGGCTTGTTCCCGGTATTGTATTTTGGTGGTTCTTCAGACAATTTGTGGTTTCTACAAACCGTCTCTGAAAACCGACATGCACACGCTCCCCCTTGACTTCAATAGAAATCCGTTCAGCTGTCCCCAGTGGAAAGGGATTTTTCGACGGGGACAGGTATGGACGCCGCCCGTGTTCCGAAAAACTTAGAACATTGCTTCATTCTTCTGCCCAGTTTTCCGTATGAACATGTGGTGTGCGAAGGAGGACAGCTTGATTCTGCAAACCACTGGCAAAAGCATTCCCTGCGTGCCAAAAAAAGGACAAAATCCCGACCGGTATCTGGTCTTTTGCCGTGGGAACACACCCTAATAGTCTATAGAAAGGTCATTATTTACTGCGCTCATTCCCTTATGTTCCTCCATACCAAATGCACATAGGTATGTTCTTTTGGGAACACGAATGATAACTGTTAACAAGTGTATTGTTGATGAAAATGGATTATTCACACCTAAACACCTAATCTCAATAGTATAATCATCAATCATTTCTATATTGTAGTAGATAGTTCAACTTGTAATTGTGTGATTCAGCGTTATAACTAATCAATGATGTAAAATGTAAGTTTTTAGAAAATTTTTGAGACTCTTTTTGAGATTTTTAAGAATTGTGATGTGTAAATACACTTTTAGGGTAATTACCAAGGGTTTTAAGTTACTATTTATGCATTTTTGTCATTTATCAGGCATATATGCGTAGAAGGTCACTCTTTTATCTCTTCATTATTCTGACAGGATCAGAAGAACAGAAATAGCTGAACTGAGGATAGTGAGAAAACAAAGAAATAACAATAGAAGCCTGAGTCAATAGAGAAAACAAACTGATAAGAAATGGTTGGGTAAAAGCAGGACTGGGACAAGGTATTCTGATGCCCTAAGCAAATAAGGCATATAGCATTCCCCTATTGAATATTCAGCCCACTCCATACCTACTTACGCCCCTTTTTCTGCCTGGGATGAAGTGGTGCCATAAGCAGTCACCTATATTCACCTACTTGTCATCACAGACCTCGGTAAAAGTACAAAAAATGCTAAGGGTCATGTAAAAAGTCCCTTTCCATATTTATAGATCCATATGAATAGTCTCTCAATGCCAACTCCTTTCTTTCAGTGCATGCCTTCTACAACAGAGTTTTATACAACTTAAAACCCCAACAATTGTGTTCTCTATATTTTTCCAAACTAAAGCTACCAGCTGAACAATTGGCAAATTATAAGTGGCAATAGCCGTGCAAAGTTGGATCCTCATGAGGAATGTATGCAGCTTTATGATTAATCCTGTAAGGTGTCTGCAGGCTCGGACTGGGCCGCCGGGGGACCGGGGAATTTTCCCCCGGTGGGGCCCCCCCGAGCCCGCTGTGGGCCCCGGAGGCAGTGCCGTCGCTGTCCGTCGCTCCCCGGGGCCCGGTCCGGCATTCCGGTCCTCTGGGACGCCCGGGACCTGCGTTCCCGAGCGCCCAGAGACCGAGCCCGGGTAGCCGGGGGACTTATGTCCCCGACTCCCGGGGGCTCGCGGTGTCGCGGGAGCACAGGCCACTAGCACTGCGCCGCTGATCTCCCCTGCAGGCTGAAGGTTGTTAGCCTTCAGCCTGCCGGCGGCCGTCCCCTACTGCTGACGTAGGCTGGCGCGGTGTGACGTCACTGCACCGCGCCGCCTATGCTGGGCGGCAGCTAAGCGCTGGCGGCAGCTCGGAACAGCGGGGAGCCGGAGCCAGGTTAAGTGGCTGTTTGTTGGTTTTATTTTTTTTTTAATACCCACAAGTGGCCTCTGACTACTAGGGGGTTCGGCCCCCTGGCTACAACAGGGGGGGCCCTGGCTACAAAAGGGGCCCTGGCTACATAAAAGGGGGCCCTGGCTACAAGAGGGGGGCCCTGTCTTCTTAGGGGGGGCCCTGACTATAGAGGGGGGCCTCTGGCTACAATAAGGGGGCCTGGCTTCAAAAAGGGGGGCCCTGGCTACAAAAAAGGGGGGCCCTGGGACTACTACGGGGGGCCCTGACTACTAGGGGGGGCCCTGACTACTAGGGGGGTGGTCCTCGGCTACAAGGGGGGCCCTGACTACTAGAGGGGGGGCCCTGACTACTAAAAGGGGTCCTGGCTACTAGGGGGGGCCCTGGCTACAAAAGGGGGCGCTGACTACTAGGGTGGCCCTGACTACTCGCGGGGGGCCCTGACTACTAGAGGGGGGGGCCCTGATCTAAAAGGGGTGTCCCCTGGCTAAAAGGGGGGGGCCCTGGTAAAAAGGGGGGCCCTGGCTACAAAAGGGGGCCCTGGTAACCTATAGGGGAGCCCTGGACGACAAGGGGGCGCCCTGGCTAAACTACATGGGGGGGCCCTCTCTACAAAGGGGGCCCTGAATACAGGGGGCCCTGACTACCTACAGGGGGGCCCTGGCTATCTACAGGGGGGCCTGACTACAAGGGGGGGCCTGGCTACCGACATGGGAGGGCCCTGGCTAGCTAAGGGGGGCCTGATACAAGGGGGCCCTGGGACTACCTACATGCGGGTGGCCCTAACTTACTAAAGGGGGGGTCCTGGCTACCTATAATACTAAGGGGTTCTGACTACCTACACCAGTAACTAAATGGGGGGCCTGACTTCCTGCAACTACCTAAAGGAGGCCCCTAACTAACCTGCTACTACTAAAGGAGACCCCTAACTGTATCGGACCTACCGGAGGCCCCTAACTACCTGTAGACTACCTAAAGGTGAACCCTAACGGTATATACCTAAAGGAGACCCCTAACTGTATAGTACCTAAAAGGAGACCCTAACTTCCTGTGTATACATACATAAAGGGGGGTGCCCTAACTGCTTGCTGCCTATATAAAGGGGACCTAACTACCTACAGCTTACCTTACTGGGGGAAACCACCTACCTACTGCCTAATTTTTGGGTACTAACAAACACCTACTCCAGCCTAACTAATTGGATCTCACCAACCACCTACCTACTGCCTACCTAACTGGGGTCCACTAAACCTAATGTAGCCTATCTATTTCCTAACTGTAGCCTGCTTATCTACCTGGGGGGCTATTTTCCTATCCACCTGTGGCTAGGAACCCACCAACCATCCTGGGGCTGGGGCCTTACCAACTTATCCAGCGGGGGTCTACCTACCTAAAGAAGGCTATTAGTTACCTGGGCCTCTCCCACCCTCCACCCCTTAGTATACTAGGCTCTGTACCTGCTCGTCCCTACCCCGGGGAAGTTTGTAACAGAGGTGGGGGAATGGGTAAAGGAGCTGCTGGAAAATTGAGGATTCTTAAGATATTTGTTGTGTAAATTTCTGCAGGATGAGTTGTGGCTGGGGACAGTTCATTCTTGGCGGTGAGGAACGGGATGCAGAAGAGAAGGGAAAAAAAAGAACGGTCAAGAGAGAGAACGGACTCCTCAGTCAAGACCGTCTCCGGTGAGTCCCTCATTTTCAGGGATTATTTTTTTTTATATTGTAATGTGATGTGAACCTGAGCGGTGTTGACCTCTATGTGGTCTCTATATGGCGGTGTTAGTGGTGTTTACCTGAGCTGGTGTCTGACCTCAATGTGGTCTCTATATGGCGATGTTGTAGGTAGGTTATACCTGAGCTGGCCGGGGCAGTGTCTGACCGTCTATGTGCAACTACACTAGTCGAAATCCCTTAAGAAGCACTTATGCTATTTATCTACAGAAAAACTTTGAGACTCTCGGTTCACATATCAAGAGCAGAACATGTTTAAGCTGCCCACGACTTTCAACGTGTCTCAAATCGGGCAGTCCTATTCCTATCTTTACCTCTTCAATCGAAGCCAATCGGGCCCTCACTGGTGTCACCGACCTCATTATTTCAGAGAGAAAAATAAAAAAACACCCACCTGCCCAAAGCTGCCCTTATTATGACAGCCTGTGAGAGTCGGGCCGGGGACAGAAACCCAAAATGGAAGGCCACCCTCATTTCATATAGGTTAAAATCAATGGTTACACCAAGTATATACGTTTTGTTTCTGCACACAAAAAACAATTTTCTGAAAAATACGTTATTGCAAACCTGGGTGCCACTGGCAGGGTGGGCACACATGTAATTATACATGTACACACCACAGCGCCGCCAGCGGCACATTTCTGCATAAAAGGGCAATACACTACGTCGAAATCCTAAAGACAGCACTTTATGGCTACTATCAGTACAGAAAAAAACTTTGAGACTCTCGGTTCACATTATCATGTCAGACTTGTTTTAAGCTGCCCACTGACTTTCAACGTGGACTCAATCGGGCGAGGCCTATCCTATCTTTACCTCTCAATCGAGCCAAAAGGCTCTCACTGGTCACCGACCTCCATATTCCGAGAGAAAAAATAAAAAACCACCCAACCTTTGCAAAGCTGCCCTTCTTGATGACCAGCCTGTGAGAGGGGGCGGGGACAGAAACCCAAAAGGGAGCACCCCTTCCTTTCCACTATAGGTTAAAAATCAATTGTACACCCAAGTATAACGTATGTTTCTGCACACAAAAAACATTTCTGAAAAAAACGTATGCAACCTGGGGTGCCACTGGCAGGGTGCGGCACACAGTTAATTATACATGTACACACACAGGACCGCGCCAGCGGCACATTTCTGCAAAAAGGGGCAATACACTAAGTCGAAATCCCTAAGAAGCACTTATGTATCTATATAATGAAAAAACTTTGAGACTCTCGGTTTCACTATCATGATCAGAACATGTTTTAAGCTCCCACGACTTTCAACGTGGTCTCAAATGGGCAGTCCTATCCTTTCTTTACCTCTCAATTGAGCCAATCAGGCCTCTCACTGGGTACTCGACCTCCATATTAGAGAGAAAAATAAAAAAACACCCAACCTGCAAAGCTGCCCTTTTATGACAGTGGCCTTGGAGAGTGGGCGGGGGACAGAAACCCAAAATGAAGCACCCTTCCTGTCCATATAGGTTAAAATCAATGTACACCAGTATAAACGTATGTTTCTGCACACTATAACATTTCTGAAAAAACGTATTGCAAACCTGGGTGCCACTGGAGGGCTGCGGCAACATGTAATTTATACATGTACACACACAGACCGCCGCCAGCGGCACATTTCTGCCAAAAGGGCAATACTCTACGTCGAAATCCCTAAAGAGCACTTATGCTATCTATCATACATGAAAAACTTTGAGACTCTCGGTGTCAACTATCATGATCAGAACATGTTGTAAGCTTGCCCACGACTTTCACCGTGGTCGCAACTCGGGCAGTCCTAGCCTATCTTTACTCTCAATCGAGCCATCAGCCTTTCACGGTCACCGACCTCATTATTCAGAGAGAAAAATAAAAAAAACAACCAACCTGCTAAGCTGCCCTTCTTATGACAGCCTGTGAGTGTGGGCGGGGACAGCAAAACCAAAATGGAAGCACCCCTTCCTTTCCATATAGGTTAAAATCAATGATACACAAGTATAACGTATGATTTCTGCAACAAAAACATTTCTGAAAAAAACGTATGCAAACTGGGTGCCATGGCCGGGCTGCGGCACACATGTAATTATACATGTAAACAACAGACCGCGCCAGCGGCACATTTCTGCAAAAAGGGCACTACAACGTCGATATCCCTAAAAGAAGCACTTATGCTATCTATCATACATGAAAAAACTTGAGACTCTCGGTTCACATATCATGATCAGAACATGTTTAAGCTTGCCACGGGACTTTCAAACGGTGGTCTCAAATCGGCAGTCCGTATCCTATCTTTACCTCTCAATCGAGCAATCAGGGCCTTCACTGGGGTCACCGACCTCCATATATCAGAGAGAAAAAATAAAAAAAACCCAACCTGCAAAGCTGCCCTTCTTTGACAGCCGTGGAGAGTGGGCGGGGACAGAAACCAAAATGGAAGCCACCCTTCCTTTCCATAAAGGTTAAAATCAATGACAACAAGTATTACGAAAAAAATAAACGTATGTTTCTGCACACAAAACATTTCTGATAAAAAACGTATGCAAACCTGGGTGCCACTGGCAGGGACTGCGGCAACATGTATTATACATGTAAATGTTTTTGTGTGCAGAAGAAAATCCGTTAACTTGGTTGTACATTGATTTTAATCCTATATGGAAGGAAGGGGTGCTTCCATTTTGGGTTTCTGTCCCGCCCACTCTCACAGCTGTCATAAGAAGGGCAGCTTTGCAGGGTTGGGTGTTTTTTTATTTATTCTCTTGAAATAATGGAGGTCGGCTGACCCCAGTGAAGAGGCCTGATTGGCTCGATGAGAGGTAAAGTAGGTAGGACTGCCCGATTTGGAGGACCACGTTGAAAGTCTGTGGCAGCTTAAACATGTCTGATTCATGATATGTGAACGAGCGTCTCAAAGTTTTTTTCATGTATGATAGATAGCATAAGTGTTCTTTTAGGGATTTGACGTGTGTATTGCCCTTTTTGCAGAAATGTGCCGCTGGCGGCGGTCTGTGTGGGTACATGTATAATTTACATGTGTGCCGCAGCCCTGCCAGTGCACCAGGTTTGCATTACGTTTTTTTGCAGAACTGTTTTTGTCGTGCAGAAACATACGTTATACTTGGTGTACATTGATTTTAACTATTATTGGAAAAGGAAGGGGTGCTTCCATTTTGGGTTTCTGTCCCCCCCACTCTCAATGCTGTCATAAGAAGGGCAGCTTTGCAGAGTTAGGCGTGTTTTTTTTATTTTTTCTTCTGAATAATGGAGGTCGGTGACCTGTGAGAGGCTGATTGGCTCGATTGAGAGGTTAAAGATAGGAGAGGACTGCCCGATTTGAGATCACGCTTGAAAAGTCGTTGGGCAGCTTAAAACATGTTCTGATCATGATATGTGAAAACGAGGTCTCAAAGTTTTTTCATGTATGATAGATAGCATAAGTGCTTCTTTAGGGATTTCGACGTGTGTATTGCCCTTTTTGCAGAAATGTGCCGCTGGCGGCGGTCTGTGTGTGTTACATGTATAATACCATGTGTGCCGCAGCCCTGCCAGGGGCACCAGGTTTGCATAGTTTATTCAAGAAATGTCTTTTGTGTGCAGACAAACAGACGTTTATATCTTGGTTGTACAGTGATTTTAACGATATGGAAAGGAGGGTGCTTCCTATTTTGGGTTTCTGTCCCCGCCCACTCTACAGGCTGTCATAAGAAGGCAGCTTTGCAGGTTGGGTTGTTTTTTTATTTTTTCTCTCTGATATATGGAGGTCGGTGACCCAGTGAGAGGCCTGATTGGCTCGATTTGAGAGGTAAAGATAGGATAGACTGCCCGATTAGAGACCACGTTTGAAAGTCTGGTGGGCGCTTAACATTGTTTGATATGATATTGTGAAGGCCGAAGTCTCAAAGTTTTTTTACATGTATGATAGATAGCATAAGTGTTTCTTTAGGGATTTCGACGTTAGTGTATTGCCCTTTTTTTGCGAAATGTGCCGCAGGCGGCGGTCTGTGTGTGTACATGTCTAATTACATTGTGTCTGCCGCAGCCCTGGCAGTGGCACCAGGTTTGCCATTACGTTTTTTCAGAAAATGTTTTTGTGTTGCTGAACATACGGTTATACTTGCGTGTACATTGATTTTAACCTATATGGAAAGGAGAAGGGGTGCTTCCATTTTGGTTTCTGTCCCCCGGCCCACTCTCACAGGCTGTCATTAGATGGGCAGCTTTGCAGGTTGGGTGTTTTTTATTTTTTCTCTCTGAAATAATGGAGGTGGTGACCAGTGAGAGGCCTCTGTAGGCTCGATTGAGAGGTAAAGATAGGTTAGGATGCCGTATTTGAGACCACGTTTGGAAAGTCGTGGGCAGTTTAAAATGTTCTGATCATGATAGTGAACCGAGAGTCTCAAAGTTTTTTTTGACCTCTATGTGGTCTATTTGGTGCGTGTTTGTAGGTTATACCTGAGCTGGGTGTCTGACCTCTATGTGGTCTCTATATGGCGGTGTTGTAGGTTTATACCTGACAGCTGGTGTCTGACCTCTATGTGGTCTCTATTTGGGTGGTGTTGTAGGTAATTCCTGAAGCTGGTGGTCTGACTCTCTTATGTGGTCTCTATATGGTGGTTTTGTAGGTTTTATACCTGAGCTGGTGTATGACCTCTATGTGGTCTCCTATATTGGTGTTGTGTTAGGGTTATACCTGAGCTGGTGTTGACTCACTGTGGTTCTCTATTGGTGGTGTTGTAGGTTTACCGAGCTGGTGTCTGGCCTCTATGTGGTCTCATATAGCAGTGTTGAGGTTATATCGGCGTTAGTATAGTGGCCAGAGTACATGTGTCCCTGATTGTAAGGTGAGGGGACCACCCTTGACCCGGTGTGATAGGAGTTACACTTTCTTTCTTGCTGGTGTTTCTTTTAGAGGTGGTGAGGTGCGTGACCAAGGGAAACATGGAGGGGGATATTCTATGTGGGTGGAGTGGGATATTCTATGTGGGTGGAGGGGGATATTGTATGTGGGTGGAGGAGAGGATATTGTATGTGGTGGGGGATATTGTATGTGGGTGGAGGGGGATATTGTTATGTGGTGGAGGGGGAGATTGTATGTCGGGGGAGGGATTGTGTATGTGGGGGAGCGGATATTGTATGTGGGTGAGAGGGGAGGGATTGTGGTATGTGCGGTGGAAGGGATATCGTATGGGGTGGAGGGGATGTGTGTATTGTGGGTGGAGGGGATATTGTATTGTGGGTGGAGGGGAAGTTGTATGTGGGTGGAGGGGACATGTTGTATGTGGGGTGGACGTGGAGGTGGATGTTGTATGTGGGTGGAGGGTGGGATATTGTCTGTGGGGCTGGGGGGGATGTTGTATGTGGGTGGAGGGGGATGTTGTATGTGGGTGGAGGGGGATATTCTATGTGGGTGATGGGGGTATTGTATATGGGTAGAGGGGGATATTGTATGTGGGTGGAGGGGGATATTGTATGTGGGTGGAGGGCGATTATTGTATGTGGGTGGAGGAGATATTGTCTGTGGGTGGAGGGAGATATTGTATGTGGGTTGGAGGGGGTATTGTATGTGGGGTGGAGGGGATGTTGTATGTGGCGGTGGAGGGGGTAGTGTAGTGGGTGGAGGGGAGTATGTGTATGTGGCGTGGAGGGGGATTAGTGTATGTGGGTGGAGGGGATAATGTCTGTGGGCGGAGGGGGAATATGGATGGAGTACTTAGCCCTGTGTCTCTAGATATGTTAGGACTGACAAATGTGTGACACATTACTACACCATACAGTTCTGTTTTGCACACTGTCTTATGTGGTAAAATGGGCGCATTATGTCGCAGAGGCCGGTAATATTACCTGTCAGTTCGCGTGGGCCCCCCAAGATCAACTCCCCTGTGGGACCCAGACCCCCCAGTCCGACACTGGGTGTCTGTGCTATGCAATACACTTGTTGCACTCAAAATGTACTTATTTCACATCTGTCAACTATATTAGGGGCTGTTCACACAAAGGCAGCCACAGCAGCCCCATAGGGAATAATGGAGAAATGTAGCCCAACATGGACTATGTTTTGCTCTATTTGCCAGCGCATTCGTTCATTTTACAGGACATTATAGCAAAGTCAACCACACTATTGTGTCCCGTAAAATAAACATATATATATATATTTTTTTTTTATATATTATATATATAGAGAGAGAGAGACACATATATAGATAGATAGATAGATAGATATAGATATATAGATACATATATAAATATATGTCTATATAAGACTATATATATTTATATATATAGTCATATATATAGACATATTGACAGATAGATGTAGATATGTAAATGTTATACATTTGTACGCCAACAGACCAAGTAAATTATTCTTTCTGTTCCTATGCCAAAGACAAATGTGTTTACTGTTTTGTTACTAAAAAGGGCAGCCTAAAAGGTGTATATTATTATGGTGACATACACTGCTCATTTGTGCAACAGCTATTCTTTCCATCTCCTCATACACATACATGCTCAGCAGAACCCAGATGAGCAGGAATGTGTTCTCAATGGAGAAAGAGAATAAACCAGTTAGACACCTCTGGCAGCAGCTTATAACTAGAGATGGGCGAATTGATTCTAACGAAGTGGAATTCGTTTAGAATTTCAGGAAAACTTCGGTTCTGAACGAAGTCGAACTTTGGGGTACTTCAGGTGAACGAAGTGTGCTTTTGATTGATAAAATGACTACGAGCACATGGCGTTACATGGGGCAAAGAACTCTGGGAGGAAGAAGGGCATAGCCTACATGACATGTGCAGAGGTGAAGCCAATCAGAGACCGGCAGGATTCTGTGACGTCACCGCACTATATAAGTCTGGGCGTGACGCTGGGAGCTCATACCGCTTTCACTGTACTGATTAGGGAAGGTGCTGCCGCAGCTGCTTGTAATAGCTCTTACTGAAGAACTGATTTTTATACAGCGATTTTGGGGGGTGTCTCAGCTTGTCTCAGAGACTGCTTCTCTTAATGTTCTATTTCTGATTTTTTGGGGTATTGGATCTGAAGTCCAGTGTGCGTCCAGTGCAGCTGCATAAAACATTTTAATGCTATCTGCTCACAGCACATTGAATATCCAAGGGGATCTAAGCCAGTTCCTGTTGTATTTCATTTAAAGAAAAAGCTTTTTTTCAATACAAATACCACTTCATTTTTGGCTGCTCAATTCTTTTGCGCAATTTACATCCAGGGGTTAAATTTAAACGTTGTTCGCTGCTTGGTTACTAAAAGAAAACGTTTATTTTACCGCCAAAAAATACAT
>JAODAL010070688.1:0-15827 GCA_025379985.1 Phyllomedusa bahiana | reverse complement strand
TTCATAGATGATGCACAGTTTTTAAACCCTTAATTATCATGATCTAAAAAATTTTTCGATCCCCAAAAAAACCCTTGCCGATTTAACTTTGTCGTTTAAAAATCGCTAAACCCACTAGTGATGAGCAATTAGGGCGTTTTTCGTCATCATGCTCAACACTAGTGATGAGCAATTATTTTGGGACTTTCGCCCATGGGTCAATAGTCGATATCCCCTTTAAATTAAAAGACGATTTCGATGGGTAAATGGAGATTATCCCCCTTTTTGCCTTTTTTAAAAGCCCTATGGAGGGGAAAAAACCCCTTTTCATTATTACCCCCAAACAGGGCTGGAGAAGCGGGAAAATTAAAACCCCACAACATTTCAAATGGATACGTGCTAAAATTTTGGGGCAACACACTTAGGTTAAAAAACCCACAAAAAAAAAAGTACACCCCCTTCTTTTTCCCTGTCTTGTACCACGCAGGGCCCCTTAAAAACCTGCAAAAAACCCACCAAAAAAAAAGTGCAAAAAGCAGTTTGATTTGAACCTTCTTTTTTACTTGAACTGGACTTTGACTTTCCCTTTTCCTGGAACGCAGCAGGGGCCCCTTTTTAAACCCTTTTGTCTGACCCAAGATTAAAAAGTCCCGGAAAAAAAGGAGTCTTTAAAACCACCATTTTAGTTGAACTGGAACAATGACTTATCTGCCCTGGGAAACCCTACATCTGTTCAAGTTTTCCCTTTTACCCCCCTTGTAAAATTTCAGAGGAAATATTTGGGTATCAGCTATTTTGTACATGCCAGTTTTTTTGTATTTTTAATTCAAAGAAAAACATTTTTAAAATGGATGGAATCCCCCAATCTTTTTTTTCTCTTTTTTTAAATGTATTAAAGGGGTTTTGGTCTCATTTCAGGGATTGCTGGGCTTTTAAAAATACTTTCAAAAACAAGTCATTTTGAAAATATGTGTCCATTAACAGTACCCAAAACCTTTACTCCTGTTTCGACTCAAAAGCCCCTTTTGGGCCCACTCTTGAAAATTTTGTGAAAAAACAACATTTTTTTTTATAATAGGCCGGGGTTGTATTGCTTTATTTAAAAGCAGCATGACCCAACAAATTTTATAAAAATTACTTCCCCCAGCCATTTTTGGTTAAAAATTGGGGAGGGAAAAAATGCCACTTTTTCTGTTCCAAAGGGACCTTGTTTTCTATTTGTATTTCACAGCACCATGACCCCAAAACCTTGACAATGTGAAAAATTCTAAAGATGAAGTGGTAAATGGAATAGGGGTTTTGTCTTGAAACCTTGGTGTCTTTTACGGGTTCCTCACAGCAAAACAAGCAAAATAAATTTTTTTTGGGAGCTGGGGAAAAAAAAATTTTCAGTAAAAAGGGTCTTTTTAAAAAAAAGGTTTTTCAAGAGGCCCCATTTCTGTTTGAAGGGGAAATTTGTGAAGTAGACCAGAAATTAATCAGTGACCTCGGCAATTGGGCCCCCAAAACATCAGGGGACCCAAAGCCGGGTTCATCTTGATGAAAGTAAAAAAGGATCCCCCTTTTATCTGTGGAAAGCCGGATGGTTTGTATGTAATGACTCCCCCAGCTGTGCTAAAGGGTTTCCCCGCTCAGATATGACGCTGGTTGCTGGGCAGGACAAACCTTTTATGGCGTGGGCGGCAAACCCTGGGCCCAAATTAAACCTTTTTGGGGACCCCCCAAAGTAAAATTGGGCCCGGGAAACACCCAAAAAAATTTTGGGGGTTTTTGGATTGAAGATAGTTTTTTGCCCCATGATCTTAAGTGGTTTGTGTGGGTATGTGGGGGTCCTTTTTTAAACTTGCTTTGGGTGGGTTTGGGAAAAAAAAAGGGATTGTCAAAAGGTCCCCCATTGGTTTCTGCCATTCCCTTTGTGCTGTTGCTCCGGCGTTTGGACTCAAATGCTGTATGTCGCTGACTTTTTCCCACTGTGACATTTGAAGAACGTTTTAAACAGACGCAACAGATGTCTCAGTTGATCAATCAGCAAGGTCTCCATTTCTCATTTTTTCTCTCTATTTGGGGTGGGGAAAGAAAATGGTGAGTTTTGTTTTTTTACCGGGGGATCCAGGAAGGTGGCCCACCCAGTAAAAGTTGTTCTTTTTTATGGCCCTTTAAAGCGAGGATCTTTTTGGGGGGAAAATGGAGCTCCAAACATATGTTAAAAGAAGGAAACCTTTATTTCCCAAGCCTCTAGGTGGGGGGGACATAGCAAACTATCTTCCCCTTTTTTCCTCCTTCGCCTCAAATTTTTTCGCCAACCTCCTTTTTCCCAAAGGCCCGGGGGACGCGGTAAAAGTTGGTGCCCGGGGAAAACCTTCTCCTCCTTTCCCCCCTTCCTCCCGGGAAGCTTCAACACAGCCCCGGCCCTTTCCTCAGATGGGTGCCCCTTTGGGGAGCTGGG
Organism: Phyllomedusa bahiana; assembly: GCA_025379985.1. NCBI lineage: Eukaryota > Metazoa > Chordata > Amphibia > Anura > Hylidae > Phyllomedusa > Phyllomedusa bahiana. The sequence continues at coordinate 13,402 of JAODAL010070688.1, read as the reverse complement.
GGGCCGCCCTTTCACTAAACCCTGGACCCCCAACCCAAAGCCTAATTTAAGATTCGACGGAGGAAAGGTCCGTTGGGCCCCATCTGTGGGCGGTTTTCATCCTCTGTCGCTTTTTGGGACCCGGGGGTGTTTCCGAGTGTCCAAAAAGTTTTTCCCGAACTAAGATCACCCCAGGGCTTTTTTCCGCACTGGGCTATTTTTTGGGGGCTTTTTTCAAAAATTTGGGAAAGGGTGGGGCAGAGCTTTTTTTCACCTCCTCCACTCCGGTGGCTCAAAAACCCCCAGGTCCACACCGCTTGGGTTGTCAGGCCATTTTGTAAATTTTGTACTGCGTAATGGGATTGCGCTGCTGCCCCAATTTTGGGGGATGTGGAAAGGGGGGATTCCAGGTTTTTTGGGCCCCCGTCAACAATGAAAAAGGTTGACGGGGGGGGCCGACTGATGCTGAAAAACGGGCCGGCGGGGCGAAGCAGGGCGTTGGGGAACGGCCCGGGAGTGCGAACTCAGACCCGAGCCTTCCTCACCGGGAAATCCAGACCCGGGGAGCGCTTGAAATTTCTGGACGAAAAGGTTCAGGGCATTTGCCAGGCCCAAGGGGTGTGTTCCAGCCCTTTCCGATCTTAAGGGGGGGCCCGAGATTTTTGGGCCCTTTTCAAAGCATACCCTTTTGCCCGGCACAAGGTTCTTGTCACCCCGCCAGTGCTCCGTCTGTTACGAAGAGCCGTTTCCCCAGCTCCTGACCCGTGTGGGGGACGGTCTCCCGACAGATTTTTAATTTCCCCACGGCCTGGTTTCTCTGGGCACGGGGATGCCACCAGGGACTTTGGGGGAAAAAGCCCTGCACCATCCCCGCGGGGTTTTTAAGAGCGGTTTCGCCCAGCCCGAGAGCCACCGTTACCCCCCAGAGACCCTTCCCCCCAGCGAGCTGTCAAGAGATTATAGCGGCCTTGGCCGTGCTTTCTTGTCCATGTGGGCGGTGGGGAGATGTACTTTTCCCGACACAGAAGCAACAACGCCCCTTGAAAAATTTTTGATGGAAAACCCTGGTGGCCCGGGTGGGGGGCGGCTTTTCTGGCAAAGAAAAAGCCCGTCAGCTTTTGTAAATTGGGGGGAGGCAAGGCCCAAACACAGGCGGAAAACCCCTCTGTGCCAACCCGACGGGGAAAAAAGGCCCAAAATTTCCAAGGCAAAAGCCTGGGAATGCCGACATTCAAGCTTTGGCCCTTTTGGGGTGGTTTTTGGGGGTTTAAAATGTTTTTTCTGCTCCCAAAAACCCGGAAGACAAAAAAGGTGGCTGCAGACTGGCCCCTTTTACAAGTCATCCCAAAAAAGGGGAAGGAGAAGGGGAGGGGTGGGTCTCTGGTTTGGGACTCGGGCGACGGTTTGGGGGCTGAACGGAGGTGATCCCTGTTTATGATTTGGGGGAAAATGGCCAGCTTTAGGGGAAAGCTGGGTGGTGGCGGGGGGGAGGAGGAGGCGGAGGGCAGAGGGTTTTGACAATTGGGTTTGGAAGGGCCGGGGGATCAGTGTGGGGCCCTTTTTTTGGGCCCAAATGTTCCCTCCATTTTAATCCTGTATTCACTGCAAAATGACAGACATGTTGGTGGTGGTTTTAAAAACCCCAAGATTTTTTTTGGGGGCCTTTTTTAAAATTTATTCAGCCCCTTAAAGACATCGTGGGTGAATTTAGAGGTGAAATTTTTCCTCTTGATCTTTTGACATGCCCCTTTTGAAAACCCCCAAACCCCATTTTGTTTATCAAAGAGGGGCTTCAGAAAATGGATTATCCAAAAGTGGTGGGTACACGAGTTGACTTTTTGGGCTGTTTTCGCTTCACGTTGGACGGATGCGGTGAGACATTTGTGGCCGTGATGGGGGACGAGGAGGAAAGACGGGGATGGGGTTGCATTAACCATGAAGAACAATTGCGCGCTGTTCTTATGGGATTCACAGGGCCCTGACCCACGATGACAGGCCTACGGTCCTGTAACGAGACCCCGCGGCATGCGTTTTGTCGCCAGCCGGGGAAAAGGAGCCCTTCTCTCATACCTCTACCCCCCTACCCCCCTTTTTGCTCGTTTTCCACCTGCATTTGGCTCCATGTTCAAAAGATAAAAATTTAAAGAAGGTAGGGAAGAGTTTTTGAAAGTCTTTTTAAAAGACGGCAAATCACAGCTATTTTAAACCCCTCTAATTTCCTACCCCAACTGGTTTAGAAACAAATTGTTTCTACGAATACCTGTGAAATGCGGTCTGGGAAGAACCGTAAGACAAATAACAGTGTTCTTCCTTCATTTTCCGGGGGTTTTTTACAATTTCCAGTGGGGACTAGGAATCTTTTTTTCAACAAAATATCATACAAGTGCACTATCTCCCCAATTGAGATTAACGGCGCATAAAATTTTCAGAAGTTAATGGAGAGAAATTGGTTTTTTGCGCAATAAACAAACGAGAACAGTTGCTAGAAAATTTTTCTATAAAATTGTCTACAACTGGGTATTTTAAAAAAATAGGGCCGCACCACGTCAATAACTATTTAAAAAATTTTACGGATAACAAACGGTGGTTTTTACCAATTTAAAAAAACCAACAGTAATACAAAATTTCTTATTTAAATTTAAGTAAAGGTGGCTCTTTGAACAAAACTGGGCCGCACCCAAAATAAAAAAAAAAAAAAAACCCATTTGAAATGTATACGGGTTTTAAAAGGTGGGGTTTTTTCACCTATGGGAAAAAAACCGCAATTACTAGAAAAAATTCTGTATGGTAATTCCCTACAAGATGGTCTTTTAACAAAAATGGCCTGCGCCAAAAAATGGGGGCTAAACCAAAATTTAAAATTTTGTCGGAAATTTTTAAAATGGTTTTGCACCTATAAAATACCTGCAGTGACTACAAAATTTCTGTATTCAAAATTTTAATCAAGGTGGCTCTATAACAAAAAAGGGGCCCCACCAAAGAAAAAAAAAAACCCCATTTGGAAATTTTTACGGTAATAAAACGTGGTTCTTGACCAAATTTTAAAAACACCTCGGGGGACTGAAAGTTCTGTACCCATTTTTATAAATGGGTCTTTGAACAAAAATGACGGCCAAAGTGAAAAAAAACCCAATTAAAACGTGTACAGAAAAAAAAAGTGATTTTTGCACCTATCAAAACACCTGCGTTACTAAAAAATCTGAAATCCTAATATAAGTAAAAAGGCGGGCACAAAAAAAACAACTAATTTTAAAAAAACCCAAAAAACTTTTAAAATAAAAAACCCTTTTCAATGAAAAGGTAAAAGGCAGACCCTGGGCTGCAAAATTTACCCCACTCTCCTTTTCCAAAAGCCGCCTGCATCCAGCCGGTCTGTTTTGTTCCCCTGCCCCCCCCCCCCCCCCCCCCACGGCTGTACCGCGCTAGATGCAAACTTTCCAAATTCCGGGCCCAAGTAACTAAAAACTAAAATTTTCCTTTTAATCTACCTAATTTCCAATGTTAAACCACCCTAAAACCCAAAGTTGTCTGGGTAAAACAAAGAGAATAGTTTCCCCGAGCCCCCTGGGGCTGTTTTGAGAAAAACCGAGCACACGTCCGCTCTTATGAAACAAAATCTTTATCACTGATAAAGAAACGGGAAGGGGGGTTAAATTTTAAAAGGGAGGAAAAGTGTTTTTTTCCAGCCAATCACAACAAAACACACCCAGTCATGACGTCGACCCCCCCCCTCTATTTCTCTAAGCGGTTTGCGGGCCCCAAAAAATAAACATTTTAAGCGCCAAAAAACCCCCGATATTAAAAAAATTATATTAAGCACAGTTTTTAAAAACCGAAATTATCGCGTATCAAAAAAAATCATCAACATAAAACCGTGCCTTTTTCAACTTTGTCAAATAAAAAATTGCCCCAACCCCCACTACCCCAGAGGGTTTTTTAAAAACTCTTAAATACCAAGCCAAGACGGGTAAAAGGAGTGGAAAAGGGGGAGCAAAATTAAAAAAGGGGGTTTGGACCTGGGGTGTGTGGGCAATAAGCCCCAATTTGAGGGCTCAAGCAGCCATAGATTGACCCCCAGCCCCAAAGGCTGCCATATTCCCCTAGAAAGAAAAATTTTTGGGGTTACATCTTGCTTTAGTATGCTAAAACGGACCCAAAAAAAAAAAAACTCCCAAAGTGAAAAATTGGACGTGTGAAAACAAAATACAAAAAAAGAAATTAAAATGCCCCTAAGAAACACACCCTCAACCCTTTTCCCCCTTTGCCAAAAAAGGGAAAAATTTTGACTAAAAGGGCAATTTCCCAAAATAGGATATATTATGTTTTTGTTTGCTTTAAAAACCCCTTTTTTCCCGGGGTTTAAAGCCTATGCCTACCTGATACCAAAAGCAACAGCAAAGGCAACTGTCCAGAAGCTGATTAGAGAACTTGTTTGTCAATTTGAACTACCAGAAATAATAGAAAGTGATCGAGGGACACAGTTCACAGAGGAAGTCATGAGGGCAGTGACAAGTGCACTAGGTATAGAACAGGCCTCCTGTCCCTTACCACCTTCAGAGCAGTGAAAAGCTAGAGCGAGTAAATTAAAATTTCAAGCTGTAAATACAGAAAGATATGGAAGGAATAGGAAAGCCAGAGTCAGAGTGCCTGCTACAAGATCCTGCTTGGTCCCCGTTTCTAAGACAGAACTCCATTTCCCATAGGTTTTACAAATGCAACACAGCAGCATGACAGAATATGCAAAGGTCTTACATAAATACCTGAAAACAGTACATAAACAAGTCTTTGATTCCATTCCAGATCTAAGCAGAAACCTGAGCAGTCACAACCTTGAATTAGGTGACCGGGAGGTCTATCAAAGACATGTGAGAAGGAGCCTTGTTGTGACGGCCCCTTCCATGTCCTGTTGACAACATGTATCTTAAGGAAACTAGAGGGAAAGAACAACTGGATCCACACCAGCCACTGCGAAATAATCACTTCCCCAATGACTAAAGGAAGATTAAGAACACAGTCTACCTCTTCATGATGTCCCACATGTGACTGGTAACTTATACAATGCACAACTTGCTGAATGATCCTTAGGATAATAAATTCCTTCAGCATCATAAACTATTACATGACTCACTTGAATGAATGCATGCTCAGATAGATACAAATGCTGTTTCTATGAAGTCTACTTCTTCAAGTACTTGTATCTTGACTTCTTTCCTAATTTGGCAACCAAATCGAATCTGAAGTAATGTTTATTGCTATATCACACTGCTTTTATACATCTCATGTAGAACTTTACTTTCATCCACATTCAATCTTCATTGCCACGTTCAACCAGGAGGAAGGTTACACAATCTTTTAGGAAACTAGAAACCATTTGTAACTACTACCAACAATAACAAGATGAGATACAGCGTATACTCCACTGCTGCTGGAAGACACGATTCATTACCTCAATCTATAGAGGATTTACAGGAATCTCAGCATCTACCTGATCATCCAGTGGGAGGTTCTGCTCTTCCTCTGGACCATCCTGGGAAAATAGAGGATGGAGACATCTCTCTGGTGGATTTCTTCCACTGGATCCATCTATAGGACATAAACAATATATTCAGTCCCTGTATTTATGTGATGATCAGATGATGGGGATTTATGTGACCATCACACCTGGTCTCCTCTATAATCGGGGAGGTCTCCTCTTACCCGGTGATGTGAGGGGCGGCTGATCCTCCATCATGACGTTCTAGTAAAGATTCTTATGTCCTAAATGTACTCACTCCTCCATGGAAACCCAGACCTATTAATATATCATCAAGATAGAAATTTATTAACCATTAGTCATGATAAACATGTAATATCCTGTAACACAGCACAGGTTACCTACACTATACATCATATATAACATGGCAGTACAGCATAAAGCACAGGTTACCTACACTATACATAACATGACAGCACAGGCTACCTACACTATACATCATACATAACATGACAGTAAAGCACAGGTTGCCTTCATTATACGTCTTACATAACATGACAGTACAGCACAGGTTACCTACACTATACATCATACATAACATGACAGTACAGCACAGGTTCCCTACACTATACATCATACATAACATGACAGCACAGGTTACCTACACTATACATCATACATAACATGACAGTACAGGTTACCTACACTATACATCATACATAACATGACAGCACAGGACAGGACAGGTTATCTTTACTATGCATCATGCATATCATGACAGTACAGCAAACAGCACAGGTTACCTACACTATCCATAATATATAACATGACAGTACAGCACAGGTTACCTAAACTATACATTATTACTCATGAGGCACTATTACTCATGAGGCACTAATATTCTAACATATGCAAGTTAAATAAAGTTAAACAACAAAGGACTATTGGAAGAGATGAGAGGTTGGGGATGGGGAGCAGGACGAAAGGGATTGATAAAGGATGGGGAACAATGAGAGATGGGAAGTGAAAAAGAGAGTGATGAGGGATGGAAAGCTATTGAGAAAGGGGAGTTAGAAGAAGAGGAGCACAGAGGGAATAGAGAGCTATTAGGTAATAGTGGAGCAATGAGGGCTGTGGAAATAATGAGATTGATATGGGATGAGGAGCTATGAGAGACAGCTAGTGGGGAGAAGGGCAGTGAGGTTGGATGGAGAACGATGAGGGATAGAGATGGATCGAAGAAGGAGAGCACTTAGGGATGGGAAACATGAAGGGTGGAGAAAAATAAGGGAATGCGGAACAGTGAGAGAATGGGAAGAAGGAGAGTGGTGAGTGATGGGGTGAATGATGAACGGGACTGATAAGGGATGAAGAGTGATTGGGGATAGGGAGCTATGAGGTGATAGGGAGCAATGAGATGTAATGAGGGGTGAGAGAGATTGGAATTGGGCAGTAGGAAGAAGGGGAGTCACGAGGAATAGGGAGCAATGAGGGCTTGGGAATAAGAAGAAGGGGAATGATTAAGGCATGTAAAGGATGAGAGATGGGGAGTGGGAAGAAGGGCAGTGATGGTTGATGGGGAAGGGTGAGGGATGGAAGAAGAGGAGCAGTTAGGGAAAAAATGAAGGAATAGGGAACAATGAGATAGTGAAGGGTGTGAAGAAGCAGATTGATTAGAGATGGGGAGCGATGATGGATGGGGTGGAGGACAAACAGAAGTCATGAGTGAATGTAAGGGAATGGGAAGTAATGAAGGATGGGAGCGCAGAGGGATCAAGAGTGATCGGAAATGGGTAGTATAAAGAAGGAAAGTCATGAGGAATTGGGAATAAGAATGATTAAGGCATGTAAGGGATGGGTGGTGGGGAAGGTGGAGGAATGGAGAGAAATGGAAGAAGAGGAGCAGTTAGAGTGGAGGAAATATGAGGAGTGGGGAAAAATGAAGGCATGAGAAAATGGGGGTTGGGAAGAAGAATGATTATGGATGGGGTGGGATGATAGATGTGGTGGAGGACAAACAGGAGTGATGAGTGGAGTGTGAGGGAATTGGAATTAATGATGGAATGGGAAGTAATGAGAGGTAGGACCGCTGAGGGATGAAGAGGGAGTGATGGGAAGCCATCAGGAATAAGAAGAAGAGGAATGATGATGGATGTGGAACGATGTGAAATTGGGCAGTGGGAAGAAGGGGAGTAATGGGGGATGGGGAAGTTGGGAGAAGGAGAGGGATGAGAAAGGATGGGGAGGGATGCAGAGCTGGAAGAAAGGTAGTGAGAATGGGATGGAGAGTGGAAAGAGGAGGAGCGATGAGGCATTGTGAGCGATGGTGGATCAGGAAGAAGAGGCTGAGGGGAATCACAGGCCCAAAGCTTTGTTTACAGACAGACAAGTCACACTTGTTTTTTTCCTTTCAGAAGCCATTATTTTTTTTTATGTCTTTATCTACAATGAGGATGGGGGCTTGTTTTATTGTTGGGGCAAGATATAGTTTTTAATGCTACCATTGACCTAAACCAGAAAATGTATTTGGGAAAATATATATTATATAAAATAATAATATATAATATAATTTTATCCACACACACCAACACACATATTACACACGCACACTGTCTATGTGGGGGATGGGACATCAAAAAATTGCAGTTGCACAATTTCTGTGGGATCCATTTTTATGCTGCTCACTGTTCAGTATAAATGACGCCATGTGTTGTTTAGAGGTCAGAAGGATTCTGGGAATGACACAGTTTTGAGTTTTTTGTTGTTGTAGTATTTTTGCTTTTCCACCTATGGAGCTAAATGCGGACTCCTCTTTTCTGGGCTGCAGGGCAGTTTTCATTGCTTTGGGACACCTGCGTCTCTGTGATCACTTTTTAATCCAATTTTATCAGGGGCAGGAAATGACAAAAAAAACGCAAGTTGGGCATTTGATTTTTGTAAATAAATGTGTCATGTGCGGGATAAATAATGTTATGTTTTCATAGATTGGTCTTTTAAAAAAGGCGCCAGTAACAATTATTGTAGGTTTAACTTTTTTTATTTTTTGATAACTTTGTAATTTGGGGAAGCTTTGAATGTAAATATATTTGTTTGCTTGTTGACCCACTTGGTTACTTCACCACTGGGGGGGCGCATTCACTTGTAACTGTTCTTCAATAATAGTATATTTCAGAACAAAGTACAATAATGCCTCTCCTATTACACTCTGTCATGGAAAGAGGGCAGCCATGAAGGTCTTTATTAGGTCACCACCTGCCATGACAACTGATTGGCACCTACAATCTTATAGCAGCAGCATAAACCATTAGAGGCTGTGGACACATTAACCACTGTATCCAAGGTGTAACAAGTCCAGGATCAAAGTTATCCCAGATCATGGCTGCAGGTTTCCTCTGCAATTACCAGCTGTTACCTCTTGGTAGTCGTTCACAGATAATGTTGGTTATGAGAGTCCTGAACCTGAGAAACCTGAGAGAAAACAAGGCGTATTTGGGGCTCAGTTACATTTAGAAGAACATCTTCCATGACATCCAATGTCACTAATAATGAATTCCACCTGACTGACCCAAGCGTATAATGGAGGGGACTTGGCTATTTCGATGTCTTATACTGTACATACCGCACTATCCACCTCCTCTAATATATACCGTTCACACTGACGAGGACAAATATTACAATATCAACTAACTCCATTTATTTTTATTTCAATGACAAATGAAGTGTCACAAAATTTAATCGAACAAAACATTATAAATCTTTCACTATTTATAGACCTCTATTTCTATTAATAATAATCTTTATTTATATAGCGCCAACATATTCCGCAGCACTTTACAATTTGGAGGGTGTGGGTAAAGACAAAATAAATACATTGCACAATGAAAAGCTACTTACAGATGAGACACAAGGTGAGAGGGCCCTGCTCGCAAGAGCTTACAATCTATTAGGGTGTACAGGAGAGACGAAGTCTATTCTCCTTTGAGCTCTCTCCAACACACAGTCCTATGTAAATTCATCACTCCTCTCCTCAGAGACATTTTAGTATGAGAATCATTGGAAGCAATGAGCATTGTGAATCCATATTTGAGGCACATTCCATTCAGATTGACAACCAGACACCGAACTCTCATTTGTTTTTTAATTCACATTAATAAAATACCCCATATTATACCAAATAAAACATTTTATATCTTTTATTACTCAGAGGTCCATACCATGTATACAGCAGTCAGAGGCCTTCATTAGACCCCTCGGCCTCCACGACAACAAAAAGAAACTTCAAGATCATATTGTGGGTAGAGATGGGCGAATTTCCCGAAATTCGGTTCGTTCACTTCGCCGAATTTCTCGGCAAAAAAATAACTTCGTTCCGAATTACTTCGGGACGAATCACGTTAAAAAAACAGCTATTTCCAGGCAGCACAGAGCCTGCAGGGTGCTGTAGAACGTTGTGCAATGCTTAAATATGCAGACGAAGCTTGGTTTGGTCTTCATACAATGTTGTGTTTTACTATGACACGCAGATGACTGCCGCCGCTCTTAGAATCGCTTCACTCTAAAATTCCCTGGGCAAAACTGACCAAAAAACTGAAGGGGGAATGTAGCCTGATAAAGTCATGGCAGCGACAGCTGGAAAAAAAAAGCTGAGAGCTCAGGTGGCAACATTAGTGACAGAGTGTGGAGTTGACGGCGGCAGCCACAGCAGCATGAGGTCAGACAGTGGAACAATGACATTCTGGAGGTGGCAAAAACAGGAATAGGCCACAGAGTGAGACAATGACACAGTGTGGAGGTCACGGAATCAGCCACAGCATGAGGTCAGACAGTGGCACAACGACAGAGTGTGGAGGTGGGTGGCAATACCAGTCCCTGGTAAAAAGGGTTGGTGGCAGATGGAGAAACTGTCAGCAGATGTGTGTCATCAGGCGGGTGGCGGCATCAGAATAGTGGCTGAGGCAGGTAGTTTGAACCCAGACTCATTTCTCAGTTTGGGTAAGGAGTCATGGCTGATGTAGTCTGACGCCTAAGGCATTGGTGTGTGGAAATCCTGGCCGATCCACGCCGGAGTCATCTTGACAAAGGTCAGTCGTTCCACATTTCCCGTGGACAAGCGGGTTCTCCTTGGGGTAACGATGGCCCCCGCCGCACTGAACACCCGCTCTGATGCCACACTACTGCTGGGCAGGACAGCTTCTCCACTGCAAACTTGGCAAGTTGCGGCCACACATCCAGTTTGGCTGCCCAGTAGTCCAGCGGATCTTCTAACTGGGGTGGCAGAGTGCTGTCCAAGTAGGCCACCACCTGTTGGTTCAGGGTCTGCTCCAGGTCCTGCTGCTGGCGACTGCCCTCCTCACTAGGCGGGTGAAGGAAGCTGCTCATCAGTGACTCCAGACTTAGGTTGTTGCTGATGGAGCTGGTACTGCTCCTACACTCCCACCTTCCCCCAGCAGCCACGGCTGTAGTACGTGAGCGCTGAAGAACCACCCGGTCAGACCTGTCAGAGGAGGGACAATGCTGCACGTAGGCAGCGGCCAACTGACTACGGAGGATTTCCCTATAGTATTTGAGTTTGTCCTCCCTCTCAATAGCTGGGAAAAAGGCTCCCATTTTGGACCGTAGCGAGGGTCCCAATAGGGTGGAGAGCCAGAAGTCATCCCTCTGTGCCGGATGCTGACTATTCGGCTGTCACTAGCCAGGCAAATCAGCATGCTGCGGGCCATCTGCACAAGTGACTCCGAGGGGCTCCCTGCCTCCATCTCCACTGTATACTGCCACGGTGCTTGCGGGTCATCTGCCTCGTCTTCCTCATCTCCATCTACCTCCTCCAGCTGCTCCTGCTCCTCCTCTCTTGTCACCTGGGTAGAAAATCCACTCATTCCACCAGACGATGCTTCTGCTCCAATGTCCTCCTCCTCCATTTCAGTCCCCACCAGACTCATGTGGCCGTGAGATGTAGTCGCCACGTCTCCAGTCCCCTGCCCAGACAGATTTTTCAGCATCTGTTCCAGGACATGAAGCAGTGGAATGACGTTATTCATCCCGTAGTCCTGGCGACTGACAAATAACGGGGCCTCCTCGAATGGCCTCAACAAACGGCAGGTGTCACGCATGAGCTGCCACTGGCTGACATCAAAGTTACACAGGTGAGTACTCCTGTCCGCCTGGATCATCAAAAAAATCGGTAATGGCCTTTCTCTGTTCATACAGTCGGTCCAACATGTGCAGGCTGGAATTCCAACGGGTGGAAACATCGCATATCAGAGTGTGTTGGGGGAGGCCGTTCTGCCGCTGCAACTCGAGGAGGGTGTTCCTGGCTTTGTAGGAATGGATGAAGTGCATGCACATTTCCTGCCATTTTCAGAATCTTCTGAAGATCGGTGGAAGACTTCAGGAACCTTTTCACAACCAGATTGAACACGTGCCCCAAATGCAGGGCGCATGGACCATCCCTCCTCGGTGCAGCGCGGACACCGGGTTTCCTCCCATTGTCCGTCACCAGGGTTTTCCGATTTGCAGTTGGAGGGAGAAAGCCACACATCGATTTCTTGCTGCATGATGCGGAGCAGTTCCTCCCCTGTGTGACTTCGTTCGCCGAGGCAAGCCAAGGTATAGAACTGCGTGACACCGCTGTGCCCTACATATGTGGTATGATGGAGCAGTACTTGTGGAGGCTGAGATGGTGGTGGAAGAGGAGGAGGCGGACATTGGCGCAGGAGCCCCGCATTTTTGACAACGTGGAGGAGAAAGGGGGCGTCTCCTGTCCAAGTTGCTGGTGGACCTGGGCAGGAAGCACAGCCACCCAGTGGGCCGTAAAGGACATGTACTGGCCCTGACCGTAGTTACAGCTCCAGACGTCCCCCGCTGCCGGCACCTTGAAACAAACCGATAAGCTTAAGGACTGGCCCACCTTCTGTTCTACATATTTATGAAGTGCTGGTACTGCCCTTTTTGGAAAAGAAATTAAAAGCTTGGAAACTTCCATCTCGGGTCGGCACAAGCCATTAGTTCTCCCGAACGGTGCAGAGTCCACCATTTGGAAAAGGAGGACTGCAGCACCAACAACTTGGACAGGAGTACGGTCGCTTCTGCACCTTAGGATGGTTGGACGCATACTGTTGGCTCTTTCAATCGCCTCGCTGAACACTGCTGGCGCCATGAGTAGCGAGGAGCAGGGGCATCTGGAACGGGGGGATGTTTAAAGAGAAACAGCTCCCTTCTGCAGAGGTGGTGGAGCCTTGACTGGCTGCAATGGGATGCGTTTCCACTGGGCGCTGCTGCTGCGGTGGCAGGATGGACCACCCTAACTGAGCCACGTTTCTCCCAGGCCCCCCGATGGTGGAAAGCTGCATGGTTGACGCAGGGCCGTGGTGTTCCCAAAGTTATCTCCCTGGCCACGCTTCACTTTCTGCCCACAGATTCTACATATACCCATATTAGCTCCCCCGGTGTCTTAGCAAAGAACGCCACACCCCGCCCGAGATCGGATTTTACCGCCAACGCTCCGCACTGAGTGACTACTGCCGCCCGCTGCCTCGCTGAGCCCCTGTGCCGCTACTTTTTTGGACCTGCGAAGCGGGTTTTTACCCCGTGGGGCCCCTTGGGTCCCGACCTCACACTGCTGCTATCCTGCAGACTCACGGCCATATGACACACTTGCTGGCTGCGCCGCTGCCTGATGCGCAAACTGACGCCCTCTTCTCCTGACGATGATGAAGCCCTTGCCTCATCCGGCTCCCAAGTGCGGTCGGCTACATCATCATCTATTTTGCATCGTCACTGCTGTCCTCACACCGGGCTTGGTATGCAAGGCAGACCCCTCACAACATGACCTCCCATGCCACTCTCAACATCTATACTTTACCGCCTACTGCAAGACGCAGGGGGTATTGGCCCCATTTCTTCGCTGCCAAGTACTGCACTGCCCTCCTCAAATTGTTCTCCTCGCAATAT
>JAODAL010070687.1:0-15827 GCA_025379985.1 Phyllomedusa bahiana | reverse complement strand
GGCCTTGGGGCCTTGCACCTCAAGTCCCCTCTTTTAAACCAGTGAAGGATAGTTCTTTTGCAAGTTCCCTTTGCCATCCCTGAGATGTTGTAGTTGAAGGACTCCTGTGAGGAAACTGTTCAGTGTTAGGGACCCCCCTGTTCTGGGACCCCCTTGACGCTATTGGGAAAGTGGTTTAATTACTCTTTGTAAAAAACTGTAAACTAAAAACACAGGTTTTTAAATTTTTTCCTTAGCAGTAAGCTTTTCCCAATATTCTTATACTTGATGTTTCACTTGTTTTTAGGGCCACTGATTTTTGTATTAGATGTACATTTATGCAGAGTCTAGATACCATGACAGGGCAATAGACTTCAACAGGGCAAGCATTGTCCTAATTAAATTACGTTTGCTTTATGTAGTGAATGTTTACTGTTTCCACATTGAATCAAAAGGGGGTGGTCTCCCACTGAGAAAAAACCTTTACTTTCGAAAAATAGGACAAACAGATTAATCCTAGTATGACTTTGCTAGTATTTGATATTTGATGCTGTAATGTTAGCAAAAAGGGAGCAAAAAAGTGCACTTGATTCAGGTGAAATGCAGGCCCCACAACCTCCCGTCATAGGTGATAAAGAGTATGGTGGTGTCAAGCAGCTCTTTAAAGGTGCTTAAAGGGGTCGTATCATTACATTAAATGGTCTTCAGAATAAGGGGACAGTGAAAACAAGCAACTTTGCAATTGGATGTATTTCCCGATGTCTTGTTTTACGTCTCCCTTATCTTCTTTTTGTGAAAACACTTTTCCCCCAGTGCCGGTGGGATCCCCCCCCTTTTCTTTTAAATTGGCTGAGGGGGTTTTACCATTTACATTCGTCTGGCCCCGATGTATTTAGGGGAGCGCGCATTCCTGCCTCTCCACCCGATAAGGGGCCCCGGGAAAAATTTCCCTCTGCACAGCCAGCGCTCCAAGTAACATGCAGCTGCTTTTACAAACGAAAACAGCAGAATTTTACCAGGGGTCTAATGTGCTTGTGTAAAAAATAGAAAGGGAAGATTGTGCTGTCGGATAATTATAGAGGACTGGATACAATGTAACAAACCTCCGCTGTGAGGGAAAAAAGTCAGTGTTAAATCAAAAGATTGTCTAGGGGCGAATGCAGGGTTTGAATGTAAAAAACAGCTTTTAAAAATAAACTGCATAGGGGGAGGAACGACACAGTGACTGTGAACTCAGACAGGAGGGGGGGAAAACGACTCCGGGGCGAGCATGAACTGAAGGGGGGGAGATGTATTCCCCCTTCAGTTAAGAAACACCCAGCTGGGAGGGGAAGCAACACCCCTGGATTTTAGGAACTGAGAAACTGAAAATACAGTGAAACTGACAAACTAATGAAGCGATACATCCCCTTTAAATGGGTGTTACCACCAGAGACTTTGAAGGCATAAACAGAGGATAGGCACGGGTCCCAGGTGAGTAGTGTCTTCGGCTGTGCTGAGCTCCCATAGAACAGAATGGAGAGAAGTGCACAGGTGTGACCAGCTCTCCCTTCTGAACAGATACTTACCTAGATAGGTTTGAGCCCCAGAAGTAGGACCCACACTTATCAGTCTTTGATGACATATTCTATCCATCAAAGTCTATGGTGGGAGCATTGCTACTGCTCCCCCAGTCCTCACTGTACATCGCTGCCATTATGAACTGTATTAAAATGACTGCGGTAAGGTACAGAAAGTATCTGATTTTTCTATTCAGTCAGGTTTCCCTCTTGTGAATAGTAGATTGTTATCTGTGCTTTTGCATTAGATTGATAAATCCATAGTGCTGTGCTCTGACTAGTAAATACTACCGCCTGACCATACACTGATCACGTTCCCCCAGCCGTTTTAAGAATTTACAAAGAGCTTGTCAAAATGCTCTGAGTTAGAATCTATGTTATACTACTAGCGCTGTGCTGTGTCACAGTCAAATTCAGAGCAAACCCAAACACTTTGAGACAAAGTTGGCTTGAATCGTATTTTGTCATATATCGTCCAAAAAAATAATCTCCACCCATAATCCTAACCCTGAACTATGGGGAGGGTTTTGAAGCTTTTTTGAAGTTAAAGGGGTTTTGCCACGATGTAATATTGACGTGGGATCCTCCAAAATGGGTTTTTAATCACTTTTCTAAATATATGTGATTACAAAAATTGCAGTCTGAGAGAGCTACAGCCATCCTTAAATGCCCTTGGTTACTTCAAAGAGTCTATTAGATAAGCCTGACAAGAGCTGGACGGGCTGCGCAGAGAGGCTTTTATCTGATGAGACTGAGCTGCAGAAGTTTTTAAGGAACCGGGAGCAAATATTTTCTTTTGTATACGAAAAAACTAGTTGTAGGTGATTAGATACCTGCTTTATCTGATGACAGGGAACATGAAGAAGCTTTCAAGCTGCTGTGTAGAATAGGTGTTCTCTTTTTTATATGGAATCTACAAGTTATAGTTTTTTTATTTCAGTGTACATGTCACAAGATCCCTTATGCAGCTCTGTGCTCTCCGCTGTGTGTGTCTCTCTCTCTTTCAGCTCCGTGATTTGTTTATATTACATTAGCATCTTAGCAGATAAGGCTCCTGACAGTGCAGTCTGAGGCTGTGTCTTGCTGTATTTAGAATCCACTGCTGTACTATTTATTATGTCAATTAAGTTTGGAGACGATCCCTTTGGATTCCTCACTCCTCACTCCCCCTCCCCCTCTCCCCTGCAGCATTCATTTACTCAGCGTGATTTTTGCATTCTGCCTGTACTAAAAAAGAGAGGGTAGAATCTATCTCTCAGCAAATCCCCTTTAATTTACCTCTTCAAAGCACTTCCTGGTTTAGCAGCGGCATCGCTCCAACATCACTTACAATCCTGCGAAAGTGATGTAGAAGCGACAATGCTGTGGAGAGGTAAATTAACCCTAAAATTCCCTAAAACCTCTAACCCCAATTTAAGGTTAGGGTAAGAGCTAGTTGAACCAATGTCAATAAGAATAGTAACAGATTCATGCAACACTATATAGTACTCATGTTGAACCCACCACCATGGTGTCTAAAACCCCTCCCAAGGGGAAAAATTCTTGGGGCCCCAGTGGAGAGGATCTTAGGGGCCAACAGTGTATTTGTTTTTGGGGCTCACAGTGGGATGTTTTCCTGGGGCCCACCAGTCGAGTGGATTCTTGGGGCCAAAGTGGAAATGATTCTTGGGGCCACAGTGGAGAGAATTCCTGGGGCCCACCAGTGGAGAGGTTTCCTGGGCCCCACCGGGGGACTTTTGGGGCCCCCACCGGGAGTTGATTTTTTGGGCCCCACAGGGTTTTAAATTCGGGGGGCCCCACCATAGTGTTGATTCTTGGGCCCCCTTGGAGTGATTCTTTTTGCCCACCGGGATTTGATTTTTGGGGCCCCCAGGGAAAGTTGTTTCTTTCCCTACCATGAAAGTTGTTCTTGGGCCCCCCCAGTGGAGAGGATCCAAGCCCCACCATGGAGTTGATTCTTGGAGCCCATCAGGGGGGGTGGTTTCTTGTGGGCCACCTGGATGGATTCCTGGGGCCCCCCAAGGGAGTGATTCTGGGAGCCATAAAGGATGGAAACCGGGGCCCACCCTGGACCTGATTCTTGGGCCCAGGGGAGAGATTCTTGGGGCCCCCATTGGAGGGTTTCCCGGGGGGGCCATCAGGGAGTGTTCTTGGGGCCCCCCTATAGTACTGCACATGATCTTCCCTCTCTTTTTTTTGCCTCTTTTTTTCTCTGCCTTTCTTCCAGAAAACCAGCCCAGGGGCCCACTGGGGGTTTCCCCTGCTCCTTTGTGGGCAAAGCGGAGCCAAATAATACTTTAAACTTAAATGAGGCCTCCTTTTTGTAAGTGTTAAACTTGGATGTTTTTCAGGGAGAGATTTAATAAGCAAAAGGTGCCAAAAAGTTGTGCACAAAATTTAAATTTAAAGGGGCTTGATCTTTTTTTTTAAAATGCCCTTTTCCCACCAGCCTGCAGATATTTTTAAAACCCTTGCCCGGAAACCCTTTTGTAAAATTTTTTTTTGGGAAAAACATTTCAGGGTAAAAGGGAGCAATTGTAAGTTGGAGCCAAAGGGGGTTTCCCTTTTAAAAAAGCTATTTTCCATAGAGAATGTAAGCTTTAAAACCCCTTAAAACCCGAATGCTAAAAAGTATTTAAAAGGGGGTTTGTCTCCCCACATTGATTCTTCTCACCTGTCTGTTTCTTTGTTTCACTTTGTTTTCCTGTGCGTTTTTAAAGGGCCCTTTTACTAGGCAGCAGTAGAACCCGGGGTTTTTAGCTATAGAAAACCAGTGCGGGGCAGCCTTCAGGAGAGATTGAACGGTCTTTAGCTTTTGAAACCCCCCAAAGTGCTGGCGCCAAACTGAGAGATTAAAACGGGTCTGAAAAGCTTTAGGAAAACCATTGCTGGCAGCCTATCAAAATTTGGGTTTCAAACAGGTCTTTTAGCAATAGCAACCAGTGCTGACGGCTATCAAAATTAGATCAAAACAGGTCTTTTAGTTTATAGCGACCTGAGGGTGATGCACCCCAACAAGGGGATATTCAGAATAGGTTTGGACATTTTTTAAATGAAATTATATTGAAAAGTGCCCTTGTTTTTGCAAGATCTTTAACAAAAAGGCAAAAAATCCTTGTAGTGAGAAAAAACCCCTTTAATGACCAAAAACATTTTTTTATTTTTTAAACCTTTTGCGTTTAAACAGTTGAAAAATTTTTTTTTTTTTAAAAATGACGCAGTTGGTTGAGGCCTGTTTTTTTTCCGGACGAGTTGAAACTTTAGGGGGGCCCTTTGTGGGGTCATTTGGGTTTTTCCCGATCACCTAAGAGAAAGGGAAACCTTTTGTTTTACGCTGGGGTTTGACGGAACTGAGAAATTAAAAGGGGTTTTAAAAGCCCCGGGAGCGGAGGTTTCCCGGTGCTTGCAGGAGCTGCGTTTGGGTTCGGCTGGGGCCCGCCGAAAACCCCAAAATTGTCTGCTCCCAAACGCCAAAACACGCCCGCTGCGTACGAAGCCCAAAAATTTTCCCTGCCGTCAAAAGAAGGGGCGTCAAAAAGGAGTTAATCACTCTTAAACCCAACTTTTACTGAATGGGGAAAGAACCCCAAAAACAGCTGTCTACAGATAGTCTACTCTTGGTATTGGGAGAAACTCTGGTTTGGCTAGTATAAGATTTTCTTCCTTCTGGAAGGAGTGAATTTACGATTTTTTTTTTCTTTTTAGGTTTAGATTGGGGAAAGTCACATTCCCAGGGTAATTTTTTTTTTAAAAAGCTTTCATATCCGGGCAAAATTTACATGGGACTACGGGAATATAATTAGCTTTTATAAATATAAAAAACCCCACTTTTTTTAATGGGGGACTAATTTTGTCACCCAAAGTGCGTTTGGCAACTTTGGCTCAAAAAGGGTTTCCGGGACCTAAAGGGAAAAACCCCAAAATTTGACACCCTTTAGCCGGTTTACCCCCTGCGGATTGATGCCAAATTTGTTAAAAACCGAGAGGATAATGAGATGATAATTATTTTTAATTGGTTTTAAAAGGTATTAAAATTATATATCATGGCAATACAAATGTTATTAGTTTTCTACAATATTTGCATAAATGGCTGTAAGACCGCAGGAGTCAGTGTTTTCCCACTTTTGAGAAGGTTTTGGACAGGGCCCCTCCCGAGAAAAAAAAACCCAAATTACCCCAGTTTTGATTAAACCCATTAACTAAAATTTTCCCATTCCCTTTTAGTTTGGAAATGTAAAAAAAATAAAAAATTGCATTGGGAAACCCATACCCAAAATTTCTGCCCTATGCAAAAGAATAAAAACTCTATAAAAAATCCCCCCTTTGAAAAAGGGAATAAAAAAATATAATATGCCCTTGTAAAAAATTTTATAACTTTTTAAAAACCCGAATTATTTCAGGTATGGTGTTTTTTCCCAAATTTTTTTATATATAATATTTATATATTATATTTTATTATAATATTATATTATATTTTTATATATATATTTTTTATATATATTTTAAATTTATTTTTTATTCCCGGCTGAAATGAAAGTTTTTAAACAAGGGGGGTAAAACATATCACTGTTTTTTTTTATGTCAGTATCTTGAAAGCAGATTGAGAAAAAAAGTAAAATGTGCAGAAAATGTAAAATTATTTGTTTGTCAATACCGGGGGGAAATTTAAAAATTTCTTTGCTTTTTTGGATTTTTAAAATTAAATATCTTTTAAAAAAGTTTCCCCATAAACTCCCAAAAAACAATTTTCCCATCAAAATTAAAACTGTGGTTGAAAATAATGTAAGAAAATGAGTTTAATATTGTTATGAATATCTTGTTGAGTGTTCAGCCTAATTTGGGAAAACTTGTGGCAAGATGGAAAATTCCCCTTGTTTTTATGTATGCTGTGGCAGTCTTGTTGCGGTTTATTTTTAAGAAGCAATTCATGTGTTTTTTATTAAACCAATTTACTCTGGGGGTTTCTTAAAACCCTTTCTTTCATTACTGCCCCGCCCCAAAATACCCCAATAGCCCTGCGTAAAGAGTTTTTCTTCGAAAGCGTCGGCGAGGGGATGGGTTAAGAATTTATGCTAAATTGAGTGACCCCCCTTTTAGAATAAACCTCATTGTTTTAAAAAATTTTTAATAAAACTTTTTTTTTAAAAAAATTTTGCGAATGGGCTCCCCCCCCCCCCCCGATTTTGGTTTGGAAGCTGGCATTTGCTATCTAAACAGAAGTTGGGTTCATTAAGGAAATTTGGGAAAATTTTTGGGCTATTCCTTGCCCTGTCTCACCAAAAAGAGAACCGCCGACACGGTGGGGGTGCACAAAGGGAAATGTTTTTTTTGTCTTTTTTTGGGTTGTCAAGTTTTTGGGGTCCCCGTTTTAAATGCCCAATTAAATCGGTTTGCATTATTAAAGAAAATTTTATTTTTTTGGATTATGGGGGAGGGGGGTGGGGGCCCACAACAAATGAAAATGATTATTCTCATAGAATGCGGGAGAGCGGCTGAAATTGTCCCAAACAGAATGATTGCAAATACCGTGTCAAAGAGTGGGGCCCGCAAACCCCCCGCCCGGGTGGGGCGCACTCGTGCGGCCCCCCGCCGGGGTTTCCCGGGGGCCCCTGCCGGTCCCGGGGTCGGGGGCCCGGCTGCCCGCTTACCCCCTCCCACGCTCCCGCGTCTCCCTTTTTCCTTTGGCCCGGGCCGGGGAAACGCGCGTGCCCGCGCCGGTCTCCCGGATTTAAAGGGAAATACGCCCATTATGGTTTTAAAGGAGGGGTGGGCCCTATTTAACCCCTTCCTTCCGGGGCCCCCTTTTCCGGATTTTAGTGGTTACTGCCCTTAGAGAAAACTTCTTTGCCTTTTTCCTGACTTCCGGTTTTTACCGGGAAAACCCTCTTCGTTTCCCGTGTCTTGACCCCGAAACGTTGCCGCCTGCCCTGACCCCTTGCCTGTCCCCCACTTCGCCCCAGTTCCTTTTTTTAAGCATTTTTTAACCCCCCCTCCCCCCCCGTACTGCCTTGGCTGGGCCCCCCGCAAAACAGTCACGCCAAATGGGACGGGCCTGGTAGTTCTGCCGAGCAAGTCCCTCCCGCTTTGGGCGGGGGTCTGGTGGGAAAAACCCGGGGTTTCTATTAGTTTTCCCTCCCCCGGTAGGTTACACCATCACCCTTTCGGTGGTCCAGCCCGGGTCCAATTCCTGCTTTTGTTACAGTTAAAATCCGGGGCCAAGGATCCCCCCAAGGTTTCCCCTGCCCAGTGAACCCGGGTCTCACGGCGATTTGTGGCCCCAGCCCGTACTCAATAGCGAACAAGCCCAGAGCTAAACCAGTTGTCCGCCCTGATGCAGCAAATCCTGGCTAACCAACGCCGCCGGGCTCCTCCTCCTGTGGGACACCTCCGCCAGCCCCGGGGGCTTCCGGCTTGCTTACCAACTTTCTGACAAATTTGACGGGGACTCCAAACCGGGGGAGGGGGGAAATTAAAACCCGTGCTCGGGTGCCCCCGTTGAGTTTAAGGCTGGTCAAATTTCCCCCAAAAGAACCCTTTAAAGGGGGCCTTCGTGGTTTAGTCTGCTGTCTGGGAAAATTTTTAGCTTGGGCCCCCACCCCCTGGGAAAGGGGGGATCCGGTGACGGGCGGACCTCAGGCTTTTCCCTTTTAGAGTTCCGCAGTGTCTTTGAAGGGGGGCCCCGGAAGGGCACCCCTGCGAGACCGCTCTAATGAATCCTTCGCCCGGGTGACTCCTCGGTCGGCGGGGCTACCCGCCAGTTCGTTTTCGGGCCCCGGGATCGAGCCCAAAACCCGGAAAGACGCCCCCACTATGTGCCACTTTTTAAAAAGGGCTTGTTGGCAGAGTTAAAAAGGCGCCCCAAACCCCCCCGGGTAGGGATCCCGTCCTCCCCAGCGGCTGATCCCCCTGCTTTCTCGGACGATGTTCGCTTCGCCCAGCCCCCCAAGAGGAAATTCGCCAGGAACGTGATCTCGCCCGACCCCGCCTTGCCTTTTGGGCCCCCCCGGCTCGGTCTTTTCCAAAAACCCCCCAGCTTTCCATTCCCTTCCCTACAAATGAAGAACCCATGCGGTGGACCCGGGGAATCTGTACGAACAGGAGTGTCCGCCGTGGGCAGAGAAATTGTGCTTTACTGTGCCCCCGCCCGGATCCTTTCGCAATGGTTGCCCCCCCTTCGCCCCAGCGGGAGGGGAAACGCCCGCACCTAGGTTATGTCGGAGAGGCGTCCCCAGGTGGGGGATAAATTCCTCTCCACGCCCCTTTTTTGGAGGTTTAGGTCCCCGTTGGGGCCGGGGTCCTTTTTGGGTACCCCTTTCTGGATCTGGATCGCCGGGGAACTTTATTCACGCCGCCCCGGGGTCCCGGTTTCGCCTTCCCGGGGACCCGTCTGGAGAAACCCCGGTTTTATCCCCCGTGAGTGGCGAGCTTTCCCCTTTTGAGGCCTTCGGCAAGTAAAACCCAAACCATTGTCCCTCCGCATAGGGGGGTTTAAAACAAGGGGAAGAGCACCTTCAAAGTCCCCCCTCGGTGTCCCCAGCAAAACCCCCTTGGGTTTTTCCGTGGCTGCAGCTCCATGCCCGCCCCCTTTAACTGGGAGAACCGGGGGGGGTTCTACGCTGGGGGGCCAAATGCCAGAATCGCTTTTCTCTTAGTTCCGGGCCAAGGGCCCCCGGGGTATCCTCCTCTTTAGGGCTTTCCGGCCCTTGGGCCCGGGCTTCCCCCAAAATTTCCGGGATACCGGCCCTTTTTTTCGGGGGAAACAGGCCCAAATTTCCCCTTCCCCCTCAAACCCCCTATGAATGTCCCTTGACCCCCTTCCCCGGGGCCATCCCCCCTTTTGGGGCCCCGAGGTTTTTCCCGTTGTCCAGAACCCGAGGGCTCAGGCCATGTCCGGGGCTTTTACGTGAGAACCCTTTCAAAAGGGTTTTTTTGCAAATCCTCTTTACCCCCCGGAAACCGGGTTTTTTTTTTTGTAAAGAAGAAAGGATTTGGGTTTTCTCCGTCCTTGCTTTGACTTTTTCCGGGGGGGTTTAACCAGATTACCGTGAAAAAAAAAACCGATACCCCTTGCCAACCCAATTACGGAAAAATCTTTGGGCCGGCTTCGGGAGCAAGGTGTTCCCCCAAATTGGGGCCTGCGCGGGGCCCTACCAAAATTATCGAAACCGTGAGGGAGATGAGTGGAAGATTGGGTTCCCAAAACCCCGACGGGCCATTTTGGTATCGGGGAATTCCATTAAAGGGCTGTGCAATTTCCCCGCGGCTTTCGGAGTTCGTAAAAAAAAATTTCCCGGGGGCCCGCTCTACACCTGTGTCATCGTTTACCTGGACGACCATCCTGGTTTTCCTCCCCTGACCTCCGGACCCCCTCGATTTCCCGGTACGCCTGCCCTGCAACGCCCTTTGCAGCAAACCCCCCTGTACCCAAATTTTGAGAAATGTGGGGGTTCCCCCAAACCAGTCTGCCCTTTTCCCCGGTTTAAAGTCTTGACCCAGGTCTAAAAAGGGATCCCACTAAGCCCGGTTTCTATCCTGCAAAGGGCCACGAACCCGTTGGAATTCGAGCCATTCAAGTTTTTTGGGGATTGCGAATTTTTTATCGACAGTTTATTTCATTTTCTACCCTGGGTGGTCCCCATTGTGGCCCTACCAGGAAAAAAAAAAAAAGGTAATCCCAAAGTGTTGGCCCCGGCGGCCGAAAGAGCCCTTTTAGATTTTAAGTCGGGCCTTTGCTTTTCCCCACCTTTTGTCACGCCTGACCCCGGAAGCCTTTCTCTTTGGGGGGTGGATGCCTCTTTTGTGGGGGCCGGAAACTATCCTTACCAAAAGGGGCCCCAAAGGGGGGAAAAAACCAAACACCCGCGGGTTCCCTTTTCCAAGGGCCCTTTTCGTCGGCGGAGAGGAAAATATTTCTATTGGGGAACCCCCCCCCCCCCCCCCCCCCCCCCAGAAATTTTCGCAATCAAGATGGGCCCCCGGAAAAGGGGGCCCGGAACTTCTGGAGGGGGGTTGTCATCCTTTCGGGTATTTACGGATAAAAAAATTTTCGTTTCTCAGTCGGGCCCGGCCTCAATCCCCGGCCCAAACAAGATGGTTTTCTTTTTTTTTTAGATTTGACTTCCCGGGTCCATTTTCGCCCCGTGAAAAGAACATCGGGCAGATGCTCCTCCCCGCGCATTGCGTTTACTGGAGAGGGGGCCCCAAACCCCAACCAAAATTTTTCCCCCCGGGCGCCTATCCCAAGCAGCAAAAGGTCCTCCTTCGGGAGATTTCCCCCTGGCAAAAACTTCGTTTGGCCATCCCCTGGCAAGGGGGAATTTTCCCGAATTTGGGGGGCCTGCTTGTTGTTGGCAGGGCATCCCGGGGGGCCCGCAGGTGTTCCAATTGATCTCCGGTTTTATGGTGGCCAGGGCTGGCTAAAAAATACTAAGGGGCTTTGTGGATGCCTGTTTCCTTTCTTGTGGGCCCCGGAATTTAAGGGGCCCCGCCAAGGCCCCCCCCGGGGGCTGCGACCCCTGCCCACCCCCCGTAAACCAAAGGTTTCCCCTGTGGCGATGGTTTCATCCCCCGAACCCTTTCCAAACCCCTTCGGGGTTTTAACACCCTGTTTGGGTCATTTCGGATTGGTTTTCTTAAAGAAATTGTTTTACCAACTTATCCCACTGCCCCCCCCCCCCCCCGGGTTTTACCCCCCCCCGCACCCCGTTTGCCTTTTTCCCCGTTCTTTAGTCAATTTTCCGCTGCAGGGTTTTGCCCAGCCCCTCGTCTTCCCGTTTGTTGGGGGGGCAGTTTGTGTCCAAGTTCTGGGGCGCCCCTTTGCCCCCCGATTTTCGGGATGTTTGGGGGGGGGGGTTTTTTTTAAACCTCCCATCCGCAATTCTTTTGGGCAAAGGGAGAGGGGTCAAAAAAGATTTCCCGGCAGTTCCCCTTTCGTATTTTGTTTTGCTCGCCCAGGAAAGTTTTGGGCCGCCCCCTTTCCCCGGGCCGATTTTCCCCAAATTTTCAATTTACTGGTTTTTGGGGCTTTTGGGGGGGGTTTTCCCCCTTTTTATTGTATATGGGCCGGGGTTCCCCCCCCCCCTTTCCCCCTGGGCCCCCCTCCTCCCGGGTGCCCTCTGTTGATGCCTTTGGTTCCCCCCACTTTTTTCGGATCTGGGAGGCGGAAATCGTCAGTCCCCTTTCAGCGTGCTGCTGCCCGTATGAAGGCCAGGCGGACAAAAAGAGGAGACTGGCTAAATCTTTTTCCCCCCGGGGAAAAGGGTTTGGGTGGGCCCCCAAATATGTTTAGGTTGAAAATTCCCCCGTACAAGGGGTCCCCGCTTCCTGGGGCCCCCTTTTAAAACCTGAGCCCAAATTAACCAGTATCTTATAAGCCCCCGACTCCCCCCCCCACCCCCTTTTCCGGGGTCCCCAATTTTTTCACGTATCCCCCCTGAAAGCCCGTGTGTTGAACCCCCTTCTCCAGAAAAATTTTTCCCCCCCCTTTTCCTGAGTCTGTAGCCTCCCAACATTTTTGCCGGGCCCAAAAAAAATCTTGGCCCATGAGGTTGGTTGGGGTAAACCCGGAAAATTTTTGGTTGTTTTGGGGGGGGGGTTCGGTCCCGGGGAGAATCATGGGAACCCGTTTGGGGGAAAACCCTCCGGAAAACGGTTCCTTTTTGCCGGTTTTTTCCCCCGAACCAGAAAGAGGGGGAGGGGCCGGGGTGGGGGGTACTGTAAGAGTGGTCCCCCAGCCCCTGGGCTGCGGGCCACTCGTTGCGGCCACCCCCCGGGGTCCCGGCCCGGGGCCCCCGCCGGTCCCCCCCGGGGTTTGGGGCCCCGGCCTTTCCCCCTTTCCTCTCCCCGGCCCGCGTCCTCCCCCTTTCCCCCCCCCGGCCGGGCCGGGGGGCGCCGTGCCCCGCGCCTTAGGCGCCCCGGCGCGCCGGCTCTCCGGATTTAAAAGGGGGGTGCCCCTTAAATTTGGGTTAAAGGTGGCAGGTGCCCCATTTTTAACCCCCTTTCCTTTCCCGGGGCACCCTTTTCCAGATCTTTAGTGCCCTTAAATGCCTTCAGGGGAAAGTTCTTCTGCCCTTTTTTTCCGGGCCCTTCCCTGTACCGGGAAACCCTTTTTCGTCCAGTGTCTTGACCAAGAAAACCCTTGCCCCCTGCCCTGCCTCTTGGTGTCCCCCACCCTTTGCCTACGTCTCCATTTTGTAAAAGTACCCGCCTTGGGGTGCCCCGAAAACAAGTCACGCCAGTGGGACGACCTGGGAGGTCTCCGCCGCAGAAGTCCACCCCGCTTTGCGGCCGGGGGCTTGGGGGGGAAAAAAAGGGTTTTTTCTTAGATTCCGTCCCTGGTCGGCTTACACCATCGTTCGGTGGTCCAGGATCCACTACCTCCCATTGGTACTACCGTCTGAATTAATGGCACATGAAAACAGGCTTTTCGGGTATTAGAATCCCTAATGCGTAGGAAAAAAAACGTGGTGGGATCTGCTATGTAAGCTATATAGAAAAAACCCATGGTGCCCGCGGTTTAAAGAATCAAAAGAGCTCCTCCCACAAAATTTCCCCGATGTTTTTCGAACCCAATGGAATATGATTCTTTCTCGATGTGGCTGACTTGAGGGTTGTTGTGGTAAAGAGAAGAAAATGTTGGAGGAGCTAAACTGCAAATTTGCCCTGCAAAACAGTGTGATGAATACCCCAAGATCCCGCTAATACTTGCTGGGATAAAAATGAATGCTGATTTTAAAAAAAACTAGAAAAAAACATTATTTCCCTTTTAAAAAGCGAAATTTCAGCGTGATGTACAGATACTCTATGAATTGTGTCTTACTTGGAAAAATATAAAATTTCTCCCAAACTATCTACGACAAAGATATCGATCGGACAATCACGTAAAAGCAATAGAAGTGTTTAGTTCAGTGATATTGAACCTTAAGAATTTGGGGATTTAGCTAACCCTTTTGAGGACCTAAAGAAAAAAAGTCCAGTGTATGTTATCCCTCAAAAGGGGAATACAAGAGATCTAAATAACATCAGGGGGGGCCAGTCAAAAACATCCCACGGAGGAGGGGTCGAGGAGGAAAAGTTCGGGTTTATCCCAGAGCAAAAACGCTTAGGGAGAGCAGGGAGGAACACAAGTCGAAAATCCAATCCCCTTCTGGGATCGGGAGAACAGGGTCAGCCCCCCCTAAAATTAACCGCCCGCAAAAGTCATCTCTCAAGCCCCAGTTAAAATTGCTACCCAAGGGTCTGGGTTTTTTCCCCCGATTTTTATTTCAAAATTTATAAAAACGTCTGGATGTTAACAGGTTTCCCAGACAAGTTACCTTATAAACCTTTTGCACAAACCCCTAAAGTAGAGGACACTGCTTTCTTATTGGGAACTTGAAAACCAAAGGTGCTGATTCCAACATTTAAAGAACTTAAAAGTATCGTCCCCCCTGAGAGTTGCAAAGTGAACTGATTTTGCATTGATCTGACTCTCCAAAGGTACTAGCCATCTTTCTTCTTTAAAAAAAATTCGGACTTCCCCCCCCATTAATTCAAGGCCTTTACTCAGTCTATTTAAAGCAGGGTAGAAGAAGATTAGTTAGATTAAAAAAAAAGTTTTTTGTATCAAAACAAACACAAAATCTGACTAAAAAGAAGAAGTAGCGTTCAGAATTGGGGGAAAATTTGTTCCACTATAGTAGTGCAGAAAAAGGAGGGGGTTTTTGTTTTTTGGATATGGATTTTTATGGGAAAGTGAAATTTTTTCGGTGTTATTGATCAAGGCATATATTCCTTTTTAGCCAGTGTCCCACCTCCAAGTTCAGCACAATTCTAAGTAAAATCTTGCAAAACAGGTGTGAACAAGGAGTACTTACTCAGGCACTAGCAGAAAAAAAAATGATACCGGACAACCCCTTCTTCCATATATCCCGATTAAAAAAATTCACAAGAACACATTCCACCCCCTTTCGACCCATCTCGGGTATTGGCTCATTAAATGGCACCTGGGACGTTTTGGGTCGCACTCAACTTAAAACCATATGTTGTCAAAAACCTGGCTCTCAGGAATAAACAATGTCTCAGTAATGAATCGATTTCAATGGCCCCCAAAAAGGCATTGGCTTATTGCGATGGAGAGCCCCATACCCCCAATCCCCCATAAACAGGCTATAAATTTCCCTTTTGTAGTTTTTTTTTTTAAATATACTTTTTTTTTAAAATAAAAAAAGAATTTATCATCATGCAGTTGAATATCTTTTAGCTTAAATTTTTTATGTTTAAAGGACAATTTTTTTACGAAATGCGGTGCTTCAAGGAAAGCCAGGTTCTCCCGTCGTTAGGGGTATTTTTCAGGGGTCTTTGAAGGATTTACTTGCTTAGTGATGCAAATGTTTTTTTTGCCACTTTCTGGTACTGCAATATATAGAGACCTGTTTTTGTCTGGCGGGCCCGGGATGGGTTTTATGAGGTTTGTTCAATTCTTGGACAACTCTATGAAATTTTCGTTTTATAGCAATAAGCAAATTAGTCTATAGATTTTTTAGCGTCAATTAAATTTTTACAGCGCAGGATTTCCCGTTTGTTGAAAATATAAAAAATCCACGGCCAAAATTCCATATTGGCAGCAACATCCCGCCTCCCAAAAACCATTGCATAAAAGCCAGTAGGGAAAAGGTCGACTCAAAGAAATGCACGAAGTCAACAATTTGACAAACATTGTAAGACACTTTTTGCCAGTTTTAAAAAAGGGGGTAAACCCGCAATATTAAAGCAGCGGTTAATAAAATTGATAAAATCGAAGGACTACACTATTAAAATGTCAGTACAAGAAAAAAGAAAAACAAATCTTTGAATGTTACCCTATCACATTCAGTACGAGATTAGTAGACAAAATTTTCTGATATAGTTAAATTTTTCAAGGACATTAACCCCATTGTTTATTAATCCCCCAGTTTAAAAAAAAAAAAAAAAAAAAAAAAAAAAAAAAAATTAATGCATAAAGTCAGATTTTTCCGTAGGGTCCTAATCTTGTTAATATTATCCCTAGTTTATAATCCAGAAAGGGGTTTAAAAAATTCGGGTTGGATGTCAAGGGATTTTTTTTGGGTTGCGGGGAAGCCTTTGCATGTATGCCATTCGTTTAGAAAACACAAAGTTTTGTTCGTTCAGTAACGACAAAAAGTTTAATTTTCCACACTATTAATTGTAACGAAAATTTTTCGTTTTCCTTTTAGTTGCAAATTAGCAAGTAAATATGTGGGCTTACTTTGGACCCTTAGGCCCCGTTACAGCTTTTTTCAGAAAGTTTTA
>JAODAL010070686.1:0-15827 GCA_025379985.1 Phyllomedusa bahiana | reverse complement strand
CTCCTATTTAGAAGGGGTGTTCTCTATTGAGACACCGCGTTTGACACTGTAGTCTGGCACTGAGGATTTCCTGGGGTGTGGGGTGATGAAAATATTCATACTGACCTTGCAATTAATAAAAGTCTTTTTCCCGCAGGATTTCACTCATTCCCTGGCACAATCGTGTGGGGGTTCCTTATTCCTGCTGCCTTGACCCTCTGCAGAATGGCACCGTACCCAATTCTCAGTGTGGATTTGGAGCCCTAGGTATGAGCGAGGCCATGGCGGGCAGCCTGATCTACCTGGGAGGTTGTGTCCCTCAGCTTGTACTATGGATCAATCGCAGAATTTGGGATATCGTAACTTTTTACCTGTTGGTGCCCGTCGTAGAACTTGTTTGCATGGTTTGTGCTCAAAGGGTGATGAGCGAAATCAAGGTGATAAAACCTCTTTATTAAAGTCTACGTTTAATCACTGATCTTTAACATGGGGAATGAGCGATGGTGGGGTGCGAAATAAAAACAGGTGCAAACAAGGGGGCTGTGGGCAAATTAAACAATTGCATCAACAGAGCAAACAACTTGTTACTGGAGGTGCTTCCACGCCACCATATTGTGCCACCACTGATTACAGGTGGATATGATGTTTAAAGGGGATTTATCGCTTCATCAGTTCGTCTGTTTCATTGTACTTTCAGTTTCTCAGCTCCTCAAATCCAGGGGCGTTTCTTCCCCTCCCAGCTGGGAGTTTCTTAGCTGAAGGGGGATGATATCATCCCCCACTTCACTGTTCATGCTCGCTCCAGAGTCAGTGTGTTTGTTTGAGATCAGTGGGAGGGGATAGCACATCCCTGCTCCCCCCCCCTCCTCTCTGTCTGAGTCCACATGTCACTGTGTCGTTCCTCTCCCTATGCAGTCTTATTTTGTAAGAGCTGTTTACATACCACATCCCTGCAATCAGTCTAGACAGTCTTCTATGAACTCAGAGCACTGATTTTCTTCTCTCTCACGTGGAGGTTTGTTGCAGTTGTATCCAGTCTTTTATGAAACTCATCCAGAGCAGCACAGATCTGTCTCCTTTCTATGTTTACACGCAGCAGCATTGGGAACGAGCACAATTCTGCTGTTTTCTGATTGTAGAAGCAGCTTTCAGTGTCCAGTGCAGCTGCTGGCTGTACAGAGTGAAATGTTGCCGGCCCCTTATTCTGAGTGAGAGAGGCAGAAATGCGCGCTCCCCTGAATACGACCGGGGGCCAGACAGAATGTAAATTAGTAGAGCTGTTAGCCAATGAAATGAAAGGAGGAGGGATCCGACCGGCACTGGGGAACAGTGTTTACACAAAACAAAGATAAGGCAGACTGTGAGAACAAGACAACTCTGCTAATGACATCCAATTGCAAAGTTGCTTGTTTTCACTGTCCTCTTATTCCATTTAATGTAATGATACAAGCCCTTTAATCTGTGTCCATAATAAAAGTATGGGTAGGTGTTAACGGCATGCAGCCTGGCATAATCTGTGAAGCACACACGTTTAGTGAGATCATCAGCCCACTTGTAAATGGAAGGGAACACTGGGTAAGTGGCCACCTCTTACATGGGACAAGTGTCTATGACCTCAGGGTGTTCCCATCAACTTCCTGTATGACTCTTCCACAATTCTATGCTTTTAAAGCAGAAACTACATGAAAAACGCCCTCCATAGCACCTCCCGAAAAGTATACTCCGCCTCCCGCGGCATTTAGACACCTCCACCGACAACCCCCTCCCCGAAAAACCAAACGGTACCGTCGGACACCTTCCTTGTCTACAGACCCTTCCAACCTCCTACTCCAGCCCATTGTGACCTCATGCGACCCCCGCCTCCACTGAAGAGGCGGTGGTGGGCGGCTGGGGTTCTGCCACGTAAAGGTACTATGCTTATCACTCGCACAGAGGTTGCAGACCCTCTTGCGGCCAACCACGCCACGCCTGCTCCATCGCAGCCATTTCCACAACCCCAGAGTGAGGCCAGACCTTAATTTGCCCGTCGCAAACGGGGACCCGCCCTACCGACACTCCGGAACCCGTGCGGCGTCACACCCGGGTCGCGTCTTTCCATTTCTTCACAGTCCGACTTCATGTTAAGTAACTCGGACCGGGACAGCAAGTAGACGCCGGCTCTAGAGCTTGGAAGTCTTCTCAGCCCAGACAATATTGGGAGTTCTTCACGGTGCTATGGTCTCTGTTGAAAGTCTTCCCAGCAAATAATTTTCAGAACCTCTCATGGTATTCGGCAAACAGGAGCTAAGACGCCACAATTTCACACAGCAGCAGCAGAATATGCAACACTTTTTGTTGGGGGGGGGGGGGGAACGTATTTCCGGGCCATTCATGAAACTCAAAAAAACTAGGGCTCTCCCCCGGGGTACTCTAACATCTGCAGCAGCAGCAGCAGTCAGCAACATCTGCAGCAGCAGCCAGCAAGATCAACAACAGCTGCTGGCTCTGTGTCTCCAGGTGCAGCAGTCAGGTGCCCTGGCCACAGGTGCAGCAGTCAGATGACCCGGCCACAGGTGCAGCAGTCAGGTGACCTGGCCACAGGTGCAGCAGTCAGGTGACCTGGCCACAGGTGCAGCAGTCAGGTGACCTGGCCACAGGTGCGGCAGTCATGTGACCCTGCCACAGGTGCAGCAGTCAGGTGCCCTGGCCACAGGTGCAGCAGTCAGATGACCCGGCCACGGGGTGCAGCATTTCAGGTGCCCGGGCCACAGGTGCGAAAGTAAGGTGACCTGGCCACAGGTCCCAGCAGTCGGGTTTCCGGGCCCCGGGGGTTTTTGCAGCAGCCCAGGTCCCGGCCAAGGTGGGCCCAGTCATGTCCCCCGGGCCAAGGGCAGCATTTCAGGTGATCTGGCCACAGGTGCAGCAGTCAGGTGACCCGGCCACAGGTGCAGCAGTAGGTGACCCGGCCACGGTTTGCAGCAGTAGGTGCCCCGGGGGCCAAGGGGTACAGCCCGGTGCCCCGGGCCAAACGGGGCAGCGGTAAAGGTGACCTGGGCCCGGGTTTGAAAGGGGTTTTTCAGGTGCCCTGGCCACAGGTGCAGCGGTCAGGTGACCTGGCCAAGGTGCATGGCGATTGCAGGAGGGGTATCACGGGAACGGCAGCCCCCTTAGCCCAGAAAACACCAATTTGAAAAAAAGGGTTTTAAAAAACGCCCCAGCACCTTCCAGCGTGGAAAGAAATTGACGGCATCTGGGACTTTTTCCTAAAGTTTCAAAAGTGGAGGGCAACGCGCCAGCCTTGGCCCAAAATCCTTCCCCCCTTTTTGAAAACACAGGGAAGGGGCCACTGCTGCTGTGGAAACACCGCAAGGCCCCGGGCCTCTTTATGCTTGCCAACTTTTCCCGTTTTTGGGGGGGGGTTTCCTTTTTTAGGGGGTCCCCCCCCCGCCCCCCCGGCGATTTTGCCAAACCCCCCCCGCCCCCAACGGGCCCGGGGGTTCTTTGAAGGGGCCACGGGGGCCGAGTAGTGTCGGGGAGGCCCGTCTCACTGTGCAGGGGAGGGGAGGAGGGGATCGTTCCTCTCTCCCTCCCCCCCCGGTATGGACAGCCCCGGCCGGTGTGCGGGGAGGAGGTAGGAGGGATCGTCCCATCCTCCCTCCTCCCCATGGATGTACAGGCCGGCCGGTGTGCGGGGAGGGGCAGGGGGATCGTTCCCCTCCCCCCCCCCCGGTAGTACAGGGGCCGGGCCCCGGGGGGGCCCGGGAGGAGGCGGGTTTGGGAAACGTTCCTCTCCTCCCTACCCCCCCCTGTTGTACGCCCCGGGGGGGGGTGTGCGGGGAGGAGGCAGGGAGGATGTTTCCCTTTCCTCCCTTTCCCCCTCCCCCTTATGTAAAAGGCCCCCGGGCCCTGTGCAGGAGGGGGCAGGAGGGAGGTTTTTTTTCCCCCTTTCCTCCCCCCCCCTCCCCCCTGAAATGTCCCCGCCCCGGCCGGTGTGCGGGGAGGGGGGAAGGAGGGTTTCGTTCCCCTCCCCCTACCCCCCCTGAAAGTAAAGCCCCGGCCCGGTTTTTTTGGCGGGGGGGGAGGCAGGGGGGGAACGTTCCCCCTTTTTCCCCCCTCCTCCCCCTGTTTTGTAAAAGCGGCCGGGGGGTGTGGGGGAGGAGGCAGGAGGGATCCCCCCCCTCCTCCCCCCCTGTATGTACAGCGCCGGCCGTGTGCGGGGAGGAGGCAGGGGGGGACCCTTCCTCTCCCTCCCCCCCCCCCCCCCAAAACCCCCCCTTTTGTATGTACAGCCCCGGGCCGGTGGCGGGGAGGGGGCCGTGGAGGGATCGTTCCCCTCCTCCCTTTCTCCCCTTTTGAAACTGCCGGCCGGTGTCGGGGGGGGCGGGAGGGATTTTTCCCTCCCCCCTTTCCCCCCCCAAATGTGTTTTTTAAAACGGGGGTCCCCCCCCCCAGGCTGGGGGGGGCGCTGTCCCAACAGATCGTGTGGGGGGAGGGGAGGACGCACGGCTGCACCCCCTCCCCCTGCGACCTCAGAGATCGTCAGGAGCTGTCCTGAGCTCAGGAGCCGGGTTTGGGTGAGTGACTTTTATTATTTTTTTTTTATTACTATAGGGGGGCTTTTACCCGGCTAAAGGGGGGGCAACACCTGGCTACAGGGGGGGCATCTATCTGATACAATGGGGGCCCCTCCCTTCTACAAGGGGGGCATCTATTTTGATAAAATTGGGGGCATCTACCGGGCTACAAGGGGGCATTTACGGACTAAAAAAAAAAAAGGGGGGCTTCTACCTGGATAAAAAGGGGGATCTCCCTTACTAAAAAGGGGCATCCCCTGACTCAAGGGGGGGTCTCCCTTTTCTAAAATTGGGGGCATTTTATTGACTAAAAAGGGGGCATCTCCCGGGCTAAAAGGGGGGGCATCTATTACTAAAAAGGGGGCATCTACCGGCTACAAGGGGGGAAATCTATAAATCAACAAAAGGGGGCATCTACCTGTTACAAGGGGGCTCTACCGGGCTAAAAAGGGGCTTCCCTTTACAAAAAAGGGGGGGAAACCTACCTACTAAAAGGGGGGGCATTACCTGGTTTACAAAGGGGCTCTACCTCCCTACAAAGGGGGGGCTTACCTGGTAAATGGGGCCAACGGGTAAAAAGGGGGGCACCCTACCGGGCTACAAAGGGGGGCATTCCTCCTAAAAGGGGGCTTTACCGGGCTACGGGGGGGTTTACCGGGCCCCAAAGGGGGGCTCTCCCGGCTAAAAAGGGGGCTCTCCCGGGCTACAAGGGGGCTTAACCTGATTTAAAAAGGGGGGGCACTCCCGGTAAAAAAGGGGGGCTCTACCTGGTAAAAAGGGGCTCTACCGGGCTAAAAAAGGGGGCCCTCTCCCTGACTAAAAGGGGCACCCTACCTACTAAAAAGGGGGCCCTACCGGGTAAAAAGGGGGCTTACTGACTAAAATGGGGGGCTCACCTGACTAAAAAGGGGGGCATCAAACCCTGAAAAATGGGGGCATCTACCGGGCCCTAAAAGGGGGAAACTACCTCACAACAAAGGGGGGCATCTACCTTAACTAAAAGGGGGTTCTTCTCCCTGACTACAAAGGGGACATCTCCTGGTTTCAAGGGGGGCTCAAACCGGCTACAAAGGGGGAAACAACCTAAATAAAAAGGGGGGGGCTTTCCCCGGGCCCTAAAAAAGGGGGCTCCCCGGGCTACAAAGGGGGGCACTCCCTACTAAAAATGGGGGCCTACCGGGACTAAAAAGGGGGGGCATCTCCCTGCCCTAAAATTTGGGGGGCCCTCCCTGACTACAATGGGGGGCTCCCCCGGGAAACAATGGGGGCATCAAAACCTGACTAAAAATGGGGGCATCTATCTGACGACAATGGGGGCATCTCCCTGGCTAAAAAAGGGGGCATCTACCTCATACAAAGGGGGCCCATCTACCTTTAACTAAAAAGGGGTAATTACCTGACTAACAAAGGGGCCCATCTACCGGGCAAAAAAATGGGGGCTTACCTGGCTACAATGGGGGCTTCCCGGGGCTACAAAGGGGGATCTCCCTGGCTAAAAAGGGGGCATTCCCTGGTCCATGGGGGGCTCTCCCTGGCTAAAAAAAGGGGGCATCTCCCTTTACTACAATGGGGGCATCTACCTACTAAAAAGGGGGCACAAACCGGGTTTTACAAAGGGGCTCTACCTGATCCAATGGGGGCTCTCCCTGACTAAAATGGGGGCATCTTTTCTAAAATACAAGGGGGGATCTACCGGGTCTAAAAAGGGGGGCCCTCTACCCATAAAGGGGGAAATCCCCGACTAAAAATTGGGGAAAATTTTACCTGACAAAAAAGGGGACTTTAAACATGGCTACAAGGGGGGGCTCTACCTGGCTAAAAAGGGGGGATTACCGACTAAAAAAGGGGGGATCTCCCTTTGGCTAAAAAGGGGGGCCAAAAACCGGCAACAAAGTGGGCTTTCTCCCTGATAAAATTTGGGGGCCCTTTTACCTAAACAAAAAAGGGGGGGCATCTCCCTTTAAACTAAAATTTGGGGGGCCCCTACCTGACTACAATGGGGGGCTTTTCCGG
The DNA here is from genome assembly GCA_025379985.1 of Phyllomedusa bahiana. Lineage (NCBI taxonomy): Eukaryota > Metazoa > Chordata > Amphibia > Anura > Hylidae > Phyllomedusa > Phyllomedusa bahiana. The sequence continues at coordinate 9,282 of JAODAL010070686.1, read as the reverse complement.
GAAAAAATTTGGGGGGTCTACCTATCCCCAATGGGGGAAATTTCTACCCTCCCAGGCTAAAAGGGGGGCATCTACCCTCATCCCAAAGGGGGGCCCCTCTCCCTTTACTATAAATGGGGGTCATTTTCCCTGAAAACAAAGGGGAAAACTACCTGGCTACAAGGGGGGGCCTTCCCGGGGCTAAAATGGGGGCTCCCCTGGCAACAAAGGGGGCACCCTTCCCTTTAAAAAAAAATTTGGGGCTCTCCCTGGCTAAAAAAGGGGGAAATTACCTGGAACCAAGGGGGGCATTACCTGACTACAAAGGGGGATCTACTGACTAAAAAGGGGGCATCTAACCTGATACAAGGGGGGCTCTACCGGGACTCCCTTTGGGGGGCATCAAACCTGATAAAAAGGGGCTTTACCGGGTTTACAATGGGGGCTAGCCGACTACAAGGGGGGCATCTCCCTGACTCAAATTTGGGGCCCTCTCCCTGACTAAAAATGGGGAAATCTACCGGCTAAAAATGGGGGCCTCCCCTACTCCCAAGGGGGATCTACCTGGCTAAAAAAGGGGGCACTCCCTCACTAAAAAGGGGCCTCAACCTTACTAAAAAGGGGGTTCATTCCCCTTATTTAAAAAGGGGACATCTACCTGGCTACATGGGGGCCACCCTACCTGGCTCCCAAGGGGGGCATCTCCCTGACTACTAAAGGGGGAACCCTCCCGGGGCTACAAAGGGGGCTTTTCCCCTGGCTAAAAAGGGGGGAAATTCTACTTACTAAAGGGGAGGCTTTACCTGGCTAAAAATGGGGGAATTTCACCTGGTACAAGGGGGGCCATCAAAATGAATAAAAGGGGGGGGAAAACTACGTGACACAAAGGGGGGCTTTTCCCCGGGCAAAAAAGGGGGGCATTCCCTTTTTTGGGGTTTTCCAAAAGGGGGCTTTTTAAACCTTTGGGGTCTTAAAAAGGGGGGGCTCTCCCTGAACCTAAAAAGGGGGCTCAAACCTGACTAAAATGGGGGCTCTCCCTTTCTAAAAAAGGGGTTTGGCATGGGGGCTTTACAAAAGGGCAATTGGGGGGCTCTACCCTGACTAACCAAAAAGGGGGGGAAATCAACCGGGCTAAAAGAGGGCTCTACCTGACTACAATGGGGCTCTCCCTAAATACAAGGGGGGGCATTACCTGATACAATGGGGGCCACTAACTAAAAAGGGGGGCATGACCTTTTCTAAAAAAGGGGAAAATTCTCCCTGGAATAAGGGGGCTTACCTGGCCCCCAAAGGGGGCTAACCGGGCTACAAAGGGGCATCAAACCTGGCTGAAAGGGGGACTTTCTCCCCGGCTACAAGGGGGTCATTTTCATGTAAGGGGAAAAACCCGGGAAATGGGGGGCTACTATGGTAAAGGGAAACCCCTTGGAAAGGGGGGACTCTCCCGGGCTTTCTTCCAAAGCCGAAAAGCAGTTGGGTTTAAAGGGTTGGTGGGGGCCTTTTTTGGGAAGGGCCCGTGGAAAAAAAACACCAACAAAAAGGGGGGCACTGCCCCCTCTTCAATCCCCCGCTTTTCTACTTTAAAAAAGTGGCAAGAAATGCTTTTTCTTCCATCTCCTGCTCCTAGAAATGCGTTTCATCCGTTCTCCCCGCAGAGCGTCACGTCCGGGGGACTTTGCAGACCCACCGGCTCCGCTACAAGACCTACGGCGGGAAACCGGCACCTTACGCCCTTAACACCCTTTTTCGGGGAAACTCCCTTAAAATAAATGCTTGAATATGCCCCGGGTCCAACTAATAAAATCCCGGGACCTATGGGGGAAAAAATTTTTTAAAAACTAATTCTCAAAGACATACTACCCCTCACCCCAAAGAGACACGCCCCTAGACTGCAGTGGAAAACCTGTGCACCCTCTCCCCTGCAGTCACAGGGACGGGGCGGGGGCGCGGCCCGCCGGCCCCATAGACTTACATTATCCATGGCGCGTATTGGGGGATAATTGCCTTCACCCTTTTTCCCCCCCGGGGGATTCGCCCAGCGGGGAGGAGCACGGAAAACCACTGTTTTTTATGAGAACTGTGGATTTTTCCCCTAAATTTCTGCAGGATTGGGGCCGTACTGCACACAATCCGGCGCGCAGTACGGCGCCAATCCGTGGCGAAAAAAGCGTTGAACACCCCTAAGGGTAAGTTTTCCCGGGGGTAAATTTGGGATCGCATTTGGGAATTGTATTTGCGCTCAAAAAACGGGAAAAAATATGCCCGCCATTACGGAAACCCCATAGCCCCTTAATAGAAAACAAGGGTTTAAACGCCTTTCCCCCTGGCTTTTTACAAGCGATCGTATTGTACACACGGGGAAAAAAGGACTTTGTCAATTTTTCCGCGGGGGGTTTCATGCCAAATCAACCCGGCGTTTTGCAATTACCCGTGTGAAAAAACCCCTTTAAATTGGCAAAAGGAGGCTTTTGGAAACACCAGTGTCAGTCGGGGGTACTCGGCCCCAAAAAGGAAATTTTGTTTCCGGGGGGCCCTTCCAATTGATTCGGGGGCCCCCAGGAGTAAAAAATTTAACCTTGGGCATACCCAGCAGCGTCTCTTGCGGCGCCAATTACCCGGGTCGCGTCCTTTCCCTTTTCTTCAAAATTCCGATTTTCATTTAATTTCCTCGGCCCAAAGGGATAGCAAGTAGACCGCCGGCTCAACAAGGAATTTTTTCACCCCCAGACAAAAATTGGGATTTCATTACTTTGGGTTTTAAAAAGTTTTGTTTGGGGTTTCAGCCAGAAAAAAAATTTTTTTCAGAACCCTCTTTGGTATTCAGCAAACGGGACAAGAGGGCCAAAAATTTCACACACCCCAGCGGGAATTTGAAATAACACCTTTTTTTTTTGGGGAGGATTTGTTTTTCCCAAATTCCAGTAAAGAAAACTGGGGTTTCCCGCTTGTACCCCCTCTCCTTTTTAAAGTGGGGCTTCCGGGGTTACCCCCTCCCTTTTAAAGTAGGGCTTCTGTTTGGGCCCTGCCCTCTCCTTGGTAAATAGGGTTTCCCCGCTTGAAACCGCCTCCCCTTGAAAAGGGGGAAAGGCTTCCCGAAAGTACTTGTTTTTTCTTGGGTAAAAGTGGGGCCTACCGCGGTACCTGCCTCCCCTTTTTGGAAAATAGGGCTTTCCCGGTACCGCCCCCCAAGGTAAAGAGGGGGTTCCGCTGCCCCCCTTTTTCCCTTTTGAAAAGAGGGCGTCCAGGGGTTCCCCTCCTCTCCTTTTAAAGAAAGGGCTTCCGCGTTTTACCCTCCTCCCCGGGGGAAAAGGGGGCTTCCGTGTTACCCCCCTCCCCTTGGAAAAGGGAGGGTTTTCCGCAGGTCCCGGGTTTTTCTCCTTTGGTAAAAAGAGGGCTTTCCGCGTGTATCCCGCCCTCCTTGGTAAATTTAGGGGTTCCGCGTTTACCTGCCCCCCTTGGTAAAAAAGGACTTCCGCGGGGTATCCCCCTCTCCCTTGGTAAATTGGGGCTTCCGCGTGTCCCCCGCCCTCCTTGGTAAAGTGGGGTTTTTCCGGGGTTTACCCGCCTCTCCTTGGTAAAGTAGGGTTTCCCGGGCTGGTACCTGCCTCTCCTTGGAAAAATTTGGGGCTTCCCCGATACCGGGCCCCCCTTTTGGAAATGTAGGCTTCCGTGTACCCGCCTCTTTTTGGGTAAAGTAGGCTTCCGCGTGCCCCCCCTCCTCTCCTTTTAAAAAAAAAAAGTAGGGCTTCCGCGTGCCCCTGCTTTTCCCTTTGGTAATGAGGGGCTTCCGCTTGTACCTGCCTCCCCCTTGGTAAATTGGGGCCCTTCCCGGGCGGTACCCCTTCCCCCTTTGGGTAAAGAAAGGGCTTCCCGTGAAACCCCCCCCTTTTGGTAAAGTAGGGTTTTCCCCCCCCCCCCGGTGACCCGCTTCTCCTTGGTAAAGTGGGGCCTTCCGCGTTTTATTTCTCCCTCCTTGGAAAGTGGGGGCTTTCGGGGTTTTACCTGCTCCCCCTTGGAAAAAAGTAGGGTTTCCCGCGTGTACCTCCCCTCCCCCTTGGTAAAGGGGGGGTTTCCCTCGTAAAACCTGTCTTTTCCTTTGGTAAAGAAAGGGCTCCCGTAGTACCTCCCCTCCCCCTTTGGGTAAATAGGGCTTTTCCGCGTGTCCCTGCCTCTCCTTGGTAAAGTAGTTTTTTTTCCTTTGTGTCCCCCACCTCTCCTTGGGTAAAGTAGGGTTTCCCCCTGTCCCTCCCCCCTCTCCTTGGTTAAGTAGGGCTTCCCCCGGTGTACCCGTCTCCCCTTTGGGAAAAGTTTTGGGGTTCCCCGCGTGTACCTGTCTCTCCTTGGTAAAAAAGGGTTTCCCCTGGGGTACCCCCCTTTTTCCCCCCCCCCCTTGGTAAAGTGGGCCTTCCCCGCGGGGTCCCTTTCCTCCCCTTTGGGGTAAATTTAGGGCTTCCGCTTGAACCCGCCTCCCCTTTGGAAAAAGTGGGCCCCCGGGCGTGTCCCGGGCCTCCCCCTTTTTTAAATATTGCTTTTTCCCCCGGGCTTGAAACCTTTCTCTCCTTGGAAAAGTAGGATCCGGGCCGTGTACCCGCCTCTCCTTGGTAAATAGGGCTTCCGCGTGACCTGCCTCTTGGGGTAAAGTGGGGTTTCCCGCTTTGAAACCTGCCTCCCCCTTTTTGGTAAAGTAGGGTTTTCCCGGCTTTGTCCCGCCTCCCTTTAGTAAAGTAGGGCTTCCGCATGTCCCTGCCTCTCCTTGGTAAAGTAGGACTTCCGCGTGTACCTGTCCCTCCTTGGTAAAGTAGGGCTTCCACATGTACCCGTCTCTAACTTTGGAAAAGGGTAGGGTTTTTTTAACCGCGGTCCCCGGGCCTCCTTGGTAAATTTAAATGCTTCCCTAGTTTTCCTGTCCCTCCTTGTTTAAATTTGGGCCCTTTCGCGGTACCCCCTCTCCGGTAAAGAAATTGCTTCCGCGTGTACCTCCCTTCCTTTTGGGTTAAAGAAGGGGGTTTCCCCGTGTGCCCCCTCCTCCCCTTTTGGTAAAGTGGGGCTTCTGCGATACCCCCTCCCCTTTTGGTAAAGTAGGGCTTCCCCCCGGTGGACCCCCCTTTTCTCCTTGGTAAAGTGGGGTTTTTCCCCCTGTACCTTCCTCTCCTTGGTTTAAAGTGGGGCCTTCCCGCTTTACCGCCTCTCCTTGGAAAAAGTAGGGCCCCCCGCGTTTTACCCGCCTCCCCTTTGGGTAAAGAAAGGCCCTTTCCGCTTTGGAAACCGGGACCCTCCGGGTAAAGTGGGCTTCCGCATTTCCCTTTGCCTCTCCTTGGTAAAGAGGGGCTTCCGCGCGACCTGCCTCTCCTTGGTAAAAGTAGGGCTTCCGCGGGGTACCCGTCTCCCTGGAAATTTTTGGGGACTTCCGCGGGGTCCCGGGTCTCCCTTGGTAAAAAAAAGGTTTCCCGCTTTTACCCGCCTCCTCTTGGAAAAGGAGGGTTTTCCGCTTTACCTGCCTCCCCCTTGGAAAACCCTGGGGTTTCCGCGTGTATCTCCCCCCTGGAAAAGGGTAGGATTTTCCGGGCTTGTCCCTGTCCTCCCTTGGTAAAAAAGGGTTTTTCCGCATGAAACCTGCCTCCCCTTGGAAAGGGGGGGCTTCCGCGTGTACCTTCCTCCTTGGAAAAAAAGGGGGCCCCCCCCCGCTTTGAAACCCTCTCTCCCTGGAAAAAATTAGGGCTTCCGGGTTGTCCCCCCGCCCTTTTCCTTGGAAAATTTAGGGCTTCCGCGGGGTACCCCCTCTCCTTGCTAAATTAGGCTTCCGCGTGTACCCCCTCTCCTTGGAAAAGTGGGGGTTTTCCGCGTGTCCCCCCCCCTTCTCTTCTTGGTAAAGTGGGGCTTCCACGGAAACCTGCCCCCTTCCTTGGAAAAAGTGGGGGCTTCCGCTTTAAACCTGCCTCCCCCTTGGGTAAAATAGGGCTTCCCATGTACCCTTCCACCCTTGGGTAATGTAGGGCTTCCCGCTGAAACCCCCCCTTCCCCTTTTGGTAAAAGAAAGGGTTCCCGGTGTACCCCCCTCTCCTTTTTAAATTTAAAGCTTCCGCTGAAACCCGCCTCCCCTTTGGTAAAAAAGGGCTTCCGCCTTTTACCCCCCCTCCCCTTGGAAAAGTGGGGGGCCTTTCCGCTTGAACCCGCCCTTTTCCCTGGTAAAATTTGGGCTTCCACGTGTACCTGCCCCCCTCCTTGGGTAAAAGTAGGCTTCCCGCGTGTCCCTCCCCCCTCCTTGGTAAAAAAAGGGGCTTCCGCATGCCCCGGGGTTCTCCCCTTTGGGGTAAGGAAAGGGCTTCCCCCGTGCCCCCCTCTCCCTTTGGGTAAAGTGGGGTTTTTCCGCGGTACCCTCTCCCCTTTGGGTAAATAGGGCTTCCGCTGTACCCCCCCTCTCCGGGTAAAAAGGGTTTCCGCGTGTCCCCAGCCTCTCTTCCCAAAAAACCCTTCAAAAATTGAGCTTCCGGGCCTCTGCAGGGGAACCCAAACAGGACCCTTGTTTCAAAAACATCTGCAGAAAGAAACCAGCAACATCTGAAAGCAGAAAGCCGGGCCAGCAACATCTGCAGCAGCACCACCAGCAACATCGGCCAGCACCACAAAAACGCAGCACCCAAAGCCAGCTACATCTGAGCACACCCCAGCAACACCCAGCACAGCCAGCCAAAACATCAGCAGCAAAAGCCACCCAAAAACTCAGCACAGCCAGCAACATCTGCAGCACCCAAAGCCAGCTACTCTGCAGCGGGCAGCCAGAAAAATCTGGCAGCAGCACCAGAAACCCATCGCAGAAAGAAAGCCACCGCAAATCTCCCGGGCCACCAGCCACAAACAACCCTACAGAGCAGCCAAAACATCGGGCAGCAACCCAACACCCAGCACAGCCACCGCAAAACCTCTGCTGCAGGGCACCAAAAAACCATCGGGGTCACCAGCAACATTTTTGCAGCGGGCAGCCGCAACACGTTAGCAGCCCAGCCAAAACCCCCTGCAAAACAGCCACCAACATAAAGCAAGCACAGCCAGAAAACACTGCAGAGCACCCACCCAGAACACCACGGGTCCCCAAACCCAACATCTGCAGCACCAGCAAAAACTGGAGCACCCCACCCAACACTGAAAGCAGCCGGCCACAACATCTGAAAGCAGCCAGCAACATTTTGGAAACGGGGCCCACAACATTTTGCAGCAGCACCCAAACAAAAATCTGCAGCACAGCCACCAACATCAAAAGCAGAAACCACAAAAATTTTGCACCCAGCTGGCTCTTTTCCCCAGGTAGGGTTTACCACGATGTTTTCCCGCGTACAGTTTTCGCCGCATTAAAATCTTGGGGGTTGGGGAGCTCGCGCGTTTCACGTGTACTCCCGACGCAGGGGGTTTGGCACCCCCCTTTCCCCAAATAAAACGGCATTACTCATGGCTTTTAAGCACTGCGAATAATTGACATGCCACTTATTTTCCCCCGCGGAAAAAAATTTTATCGTATTGTATGTGCGGGGGGGGAGAGGGGGAGCTCACCATAGTTGCTATAGGGGCCCCAGGTTTACTGAAATTTTAATGGGGCACAGTTCCCAACTTTATTAAGGGGCATGTGCCGCGAAATACGCCCCCAAAAATTTAAGGCGTTTTGAACAAACCCCCCAGGTGCACAGCCCACCGGGCCGACATCGTAGCACTGCGCTGGGGGCTTTTGTTTTCTCTGACAGGTGCAGCCTCGGGGGACCGGGCCACGGGTGCAACGGGCGGGTCGTCAGGGGAGACAGGGGCCATTTAGCCAGCCCCCCCCAAACTTTTCCAAAGCGCTTAAAAAACGGGGGCGCCCCCCTTCCCCCTGGAAAAAATTTGCAACACTGGGCCCGGGCCAGAAAATTGAACTGCTTAAAGTGGATCAAAGAGCTGCAACTGTTTAAAATCCCCCCCCTCCCTTCTTGAAAACACATTTAGGGGGGGGGGTTTCCCATTTCCCTGGAAATACCAGGGAAGCCCAGTGGATTTTGTTCCCCGAGGCCCACTATTTTTTTTGATTCTTGGGGCCCATCATGGGGGATGATTTTGGGGCCCACCAGGGGAGTTGATTCTTGGGGCCCCCAGGGGGTTTTTGATTTTTTGGGGCCCACCATTGGGGGTTTGTTTTCGGGGTCCCACCAGTGGAGTTTTTTTCCTTGGGGGCCCCCCATGGGATTAAAATTTTTTGGGCCCCCCAAAGTGGAAATTGATTCTTTGGGGCCCCCAGGGGAAAATTATTCATGGGGCCCAACAGTGGATTGATTCTTTTTTTCCCACCAGGGGTTTTTTAAATTCCCTTGGGGGCCACCAGGGAGATGATTTTTGGGGGCCCCCACCAATAAAATTTTTTCTTGGACCACCAGAAAGATTTATTCTTGTGGCCCACCAGTGGAGATAAATTCTTGGGGCCCCAAACCAGTGCATTTATTTTTTTGGGCCCCCCAAATTGATTTTAAATTTTTGGGTACCCACCATGCAGATGTTCTTGGAGCGACCATAAAAATTTTGGTTTTTTGGGGCCACCAGTGGTTTGATTTTTTGGGGCCCCCACCAGTGGAGTTAAATTTTTGGGTCCCCACCGGGCCCAATTTTTTCCTTGGGGGCACCATGAATTTGTTTCTTGGGCCACCAGGGGATTTTAAATTTTTAAAGGGCCACCAGGGGGAGATGTTTTCTTGGAACCCACCAGGGGAGTTTATTCTTGGGGCCACCAGGGGAGGCGATTTTTGGGGCCCCAAAACCAGGGGAGTTTTTTTTCCTTGGGGCCCCCTTTGGAAAATTATTCTTGGGGGGCCCACCATAAATTTTTTCTTGGGACCCCCCGTAGATTTGATTTTTGGGGCCCCAAAAGGGGGGGAAATGATTTTTGGGGGGCCCACCGGGGGGGTTGATTTTTTTACCCCACCAGTGGAGTTGATTCTTGGTACCCACCATTGCAGATGATTCTTGGAGGCGACCAGTGGAGTTGTTTCTTGGGGCCACCAGTGGACTTGATTCTTGGGGGTCCCCAGTAAAGCTATTCTTGAACCCACCATGAACTGATTCTTGGGCCACCAGGGGAAATTTTGATTTTTTGGGCCACCAGGGGTTGATACGGGGGGCCCACCAGGGGAGTTGATACTTTAAAAGCACCCAGGGAGATGTTTCCCTTGGGGCCCACCAGGGGAAAGGTTGATATTTGGGGGCCCACCATTGGAGTTGATACTTGGGGCCACCGGGAGCGATTCGGGGGCCACTAGTGGAGTTGATTCTTGGGCCCCCCCAGGGAGT
>JAODAL010070685.1:0-15828 GCA_025379985.1 Phyllomedusa bahiana | reverse complement strand
AATTTTTTTTTGGAAAAATAAATGCGGCTGTTCCACTATCCCAACTACACGGTAAGGGGCCCTTTTTAACAATTTAGGGGGTAATGTACAAAAAATTAAAAGGATCGTCATTAATTTTTTTGTTCATATAAAGTAGCAAAAAACGATGTCCCAAACTATGTTTTTGTCCCTAACTGATATTAAATTAGGCCTCATTTACGTCACATTTTTGGCCTCAGTTGGTGATATCCATCAGGATACCTTGAAATTTTTTCCAACAAATACCCCCGTAGAGCTGTGACAAGGGCAAAAGAATTTACCCTATAGATTACTATGGCCCTGTCATTTTGCAGATTTTTAACATCATTTTTCATTAGCATTTTTTATGTTGCCGATGTTACTTTATTTTTTATTGCATGCACTAAATACAAAGCACTCTTTACATTGTCATTTGCATTTTGTTTTGTTTTTTCAAAACATAGCATGCTTTTGGCTTTTTTTTTCTGGTGGTTTTACCATAGGCTTTTTCTATTGGACTTGAAAAAGGTGCCATGGAAAATGCCAAAGAAAAGTATGCCATTAAAAACATTTGTTAAAAAAAAAGCTAATGAAACACATCGCATTTATCACAAGCCCAAAAAAACTAGGTGTGAGGAGACCTGAAGACTGTAACTTAAAAAAGCCACAATCACAAGAACTGTCTACAAGCAGGACCATCAGTGTGCACATTGTGGTATACAGTTATCGGTTCCAACTAGTAGAAATCTATTGCTTCAATTGAAATATTTATTGATCCTGCTTAAGATTATTCTCAGGAGCTATCTGTAAATGAATAAGGCCAGGGATTCACAGTGCAGTGACCACATACAGACAAAACTATAGCCACTAATGATGTCACCAGCAACCTCAAGCGACCATTGGTAGTAGCAGTTTTACCTTTACATGGCTACTGCACCAACGAACCTCAACCTAAAAACAGTGACAACACAATGTTTGCAGGCATGTGGTTTACAGGAGCAAATATCAATATATACATTCTGATATTAACACTTTTTGGCGTACTCTTCCACCCAGTCATCAGGCATTGTGTGACATTGGGTGTGCCAAGGCAACCATCTGACTCCTAGTGATTATGTCCAGGTCCTATAAGTTTGAATCATGTACAATATTCACTGGGCTTCAGATGGCTGCCTCTGCAACTGTCCTATCCAGTATGCAAGTACTGCACAGTAGACATTTATCATGTATTCACAAGGCAGGTGATAAACGTCTGGGAACCCACACCAGTTACCAAAGTGGCAGTCCTGAGCCCCCTGTTCCTTCTTATTGTGGTCAGGAGGTGAAATGGAATCTATACAAGGTCGAAAGGGCTAAAAGAAAAAGTCAAGCTCTGTATGCAGTTGTTTCAATAACCAAGCTCTGTATGTAGTTGTTTCAGTCAGTCCACATATTATTATTATTATTATTATTATTATTATTATTATTTTAAAATGTCATTGATTCTGTACATTCGAAAGGGGTTTATATACTGAACATGGTATACCAACAAACAACTAACAACTATTACAGAGGGAGAGGACCGTACCCACCAGAGGTTACAATCTGCAAGTGAGGAGAAAGGAGAAAGAATGTTAGGGACATACATATTTGTAAGATGTTGTAATAGTAACAGGGTTACTGTAGCTTGGAGCCTATGCTAAAGAGATGAGTATTACAGGTCACTTTTGAAAGTTATAAAGGTGGCAGAGAGTCTGATGTGCTCGGGTAGCAGGTTCCAGAGTATGAGGGATGCACTTTAGAAATCTTGGAGATGGTTGTGCGAGAAGCTAATCCCATGAGTGCAGAGAAAAAAGTTCTGGTAGGATCTCGAATTGTGTGAGACCAATAGACTTTGAGTGCAGCAGTACTTCACTCAACGGTCTCCTGACCATGGTTGTGCAAAAAGTGGCATGGCCCCAGGAATCTTACATTTATCACCTTAACTGGTGTACAGGTGATAAATATCTATTGTGTGACAACCTTTTTATGCTACACAGAGGCGTAACTTGAAGCTTCTGGGCCCTGGTGCAAATAGTAAAATGGGACCTCTCAATTACCATGTGCCATTTACAATGCTGTGTCAGAGGGGCTTTTGGGGCCCCCTTCAGGATGCAGGGCCCGGTAGCAGCTGCTACCTCTGCACCCCCTGTAGCTACGCCCCTGATGCTACACTACTATACCAGGTTGAGCTGAATTTCAAATGAGTTTTCCAACTGTGACATTTATGGCATATCAACAGGATACACAATAAATGGCTGATAGATGTGGATCCCATCTATAGGACTTCCACCTATCTCGAGAATGGGGATCGCTTCTTGTCATGGCTTTCAGCGGAGAGGTGGCCGCATATGAGCGTCTCTCTCCTTTCACTTCAATGGGAGTTTCAAGTACTCCCAGGCATACTTAATCACCTGTACTCTGCACTTCCACTTCCAAAGGAGAACAAAGAGAGTTGAGCATGAGTGGCCACCTTTCACTGCAGCCATTGAATGAATGAGGACGGGGAGGTAAGAGTCCCCTACAGATAGACAATGATCTCTAAATACGTTCTAAATGTACAACTGGAAAACGCTACTTTAAGTAATCATGCTTAGTGCAAAATATTGTAAACAAACTATAGTGAAACCAGTCAGAGACCTCCCTCATGCATACAATAGGGCAAATTTACTAATGCTGTCTAATTCTTAGTGTAAACTTAAAATAGACAGTGTAAAAATGCTACCGTTTTATCACTATATAATAAATCTTGCGCATGTTTAGACATTTTTGTCTAACATTACGGCACTTTTTAGTTGGCTTTGTTTGTGCCAATAATTGCACCAAAATTTTGGCTTGCACCATTGCATATTATACAATGCTCCTTCCTACTAGTCCCTGATGCCGACGCCATCTGCGGCCACTGCCGGTCCCAAATCGATACCAGTCGCTAAGCTATCGACTTGGTACCTTGGCAATTGGCAATGTCGGTGACGCCGGGGATTAACTGTATGTGTGTCCTCTGGATGCACATACGGTTAAAGGCTTCTGCGGAGAGTACTCCGTAGAGTACTCCAGTGAGCCGCAAGCAGGCCTGATGACATCACACCACCTGTGCAGGAAGACCGGGAGCAGCGACTGTTAGCTCTTCAGGGAGCAGGGGAAAGGTGAATACTGTTAGTTTTCTATTTTTAATTGGCAGATTAGACCTCTCTACCTGCTGGGGGACCTATAACCTGCCTATATACCCACTGGGAGACATATAACGTGCCTATATACCCACTGAGGAACTTATAACCTGCCTATATACCCACTGGGGGACCTATAACCGGCCTATATACCTACTAGGCGACATATAACCAGCCTATATACCTTCTGGAGGACCTATAACCTGCCTATATACCCACTGGCTGACCTATAAACTGCCTATATACCTACTGAGAGACATAAAAACTATATATCCACCTACTGGGGGACTCTATTACCTATACTGGGGTACCCTATTACCTATACTGGGGTACCCTATTACCTATATATATATCCTGGGGGGCATATTTTTAACTAACTGCATTGTGAAGTTGCTAACAGTCATTAAGCCGGTTGTTAAGGCCTCAAGTCCATTGATAAGAGTTTAGCGATCAACTCCGGGATCAACTTCCTATGAAGCCATGGCCCCTTTGTTGGATGCCCTTTTGTGTCTAAATACTGACTAAACACATAATAAATGTGGTGCATAACACATATGCCAGTACTTTGCCACAAATTATTACAGTATATGTGTGTAGTATACAAAAGTTGGTGGTACAATACACTATTAAGAGTTAAAAGTGTTCAATAATGTTTATGTTCAATAATGTTTATGTGATTAATTATTACCTATTATTTATTATTTTCTGTGTTAATTGCATTATATGTGTGTGAGGAACCGGTCAGGGGCACACAAGTAGACACCGACTGAGTGAGGCCCTGACGCTGTTCCCAACCCACTGTCCCACCATTTTGGGAGTTCCCAACTCCTTGACAGATCGGCCCCAAACGAAGACTGCGAGATACACTGAATAAGTGAATACACAGAACGCAGACAAAACAAACACTCAACACAAAAACAGCAGGTCAAACTAGCCAGGTCAGCAACAGTCGGGAGAAGCAGTACAGAAACACTAAAGCAGAGGAATAGTCGGTAAGTATAGCCAGGGTCAGGTAACAGGTAAAAGAAGAAAGAGTAACAAGCTAGCTTACAAACACAAAAGGTAACCAGTATATCAGGCAAGTAGAAATGGCACAGGAAGCCTCTTATAGCAGACCAGAGAACAAAGAACAGAGGTGATAGGTGGAAGCAAAAAAAGAACAGGTTGGAATACAAGGCTGTCAATCAAAAAGACTTGCAAGAAAATGAGTTAACTAGCCGAGTGCTGGAGGACAATGACTACAGGCGTTGGCCAGGAATCAAGTCACAGAGCAGAGAATGACAGTGTTCACACTGGTGAAAACAAATATAAAGAAAAATATGGCAAAAACCACGGTTTTTGTTGCAACGGCCATCATGACAAATACTCCTACCCCCTTTAAAAGGGGCCACCCGGGCCCTCATCAGCGCCGCTCCTCAGGACCATACCCTTTCCAATGCACCAAATACTGCAGAGAGTTCTAAATTTGCGAGAATCAATTATTCATTTAATTTCGTTTTTCCAACTCCCCCTGTACGACCACAGGACAAGGTGGAGAATAAGCAACAATGTCGGGAATATATTTTTTCAATTAACGACTTATGAAACACTGGGTGAATGCGAAGTGAGCCAGGAAGTTGCAGTCTGAACGATACAGGGTTTATGATTTCCATGATGACAAAGGGACCAATAAAGGAACGAATTTTGCTGATGGGACTTGAATACGGAGATTTTTTGTAGAGAGCAACACCATGTCACCTACAATATATTCAGATCCGGGTCGGCGCTTTTTAATAGCATATTTCATTTGTTTAAGTTGGGCGGTTTTTAGAGTCTCATAACTCCTATCCCAGACTATGCACAGTCGATTAATGGCAGATTTTATTGAGGAAAATTTAGATTCACAACCTGTAGCTGTGGAATACCTGGGGTGGAAACCATAGTTACAGTAAAAGGGTGACAGTCGTGTCGAGAAATTGTCATGATTGTCTAGAGTGAATTCGGCCATAGGCAAGTACTCACTCTACCTTTCCTGGCATTCCAAAACATAACATCTAAGATACTGCTCCAATGACTGATTTAGTCTTTGGGATTGCCCATTGGTTTCAGGATGAAAGGCGGAGGAAAAGGACAGCGAGTTGCCCAACCTGCCGCAGAACACTCTCCAGAACCTCGAAACGAACTGTACCCCTCTGTCAGACAAAATATTAGAAGGAATCCCATGGAGTTTCAGTATATGATGAATAAATAATCCTGCAAGGGTCTTGGCAGTAGGTATTTTTTTTAAAGCGATAAGGTGGCACATTTTGGAAAAGCGGTCTACCACTATCCAGATTACCGATCTACCCTTAGAGGGGTAGTTAGTATCAGGAGTGGAGAACTTTCTGGAGAAGAAGGCGATGGGACGGAGGTTGTTAAAGGTTCAGCTCCTTGAGACAGGATGGCTCCTACTCCCTTCTCAAAGGCATCAACCTCCATGTCAAAAGGCTGTTCAGGGTTAGGGTGGACCAGGACAGGAGCAGAAGTAAAACATTTTTTCAAGGTAGAAAAGGCTTATTCGGCTTCAGGTGTCCAGGAGGTGGGGTCAGCCCCTTTTTTGTGAGATCAGTTAGGGGTTTAGCAATTATGGAAAAATTCTTACGATACGATAATAGTTTGCAAAACCTAAAAAACGTTGGATCTCTTTTAAGGTAGTAGGTCTCACCTACTCTACGATGGCAGAAACTTTTTGCGGATCATTACAGAACACACCATGGAATGGACGATCTTCAAATGAGAACCACATGAGTTCCCCAATTTGATCAACTCAGTGGCCCTCCAGTCGAACACAGGATTATGGAAGCAGAGACAGGGCAACCACCCAAGAATAATATCTGCAGTGAGTTTCTCCATGACAAAAAAATGAAAGCTTTTCAGTATGCAAACACCCAACATTCAAAGTGATCTCTGCAGTACAAAATTTTATTCTTCCGTTGGTTAGGGGGGTAGAATCTGCACCCGAAACCAAAAGCAGAGAACACAATGGAACTAGTTCCAAACCCAAGGCTTGAGCAACAACCATACTAATGAAAATCACAGCAGCACCAAAGTCAATCATGGCTCGACAAACAAAACTCTTGGAATTATAGACCAAGGTTACGGGCAGAAAAAAACATATTATCAGAGTTAGGAGGTCCCTGTACACCTGAGTTACCCTCCTTGAAATCACTCCAAACGCGTTTGGCGTTTCTCTGCGGTGACTTAGGCTTAGTCGGACAGTCTCTCAGAAAATGGCCAGGCTTCCCACAATAAAGGCACAGGGCATTCTCCAACCAATGTCTCCTCTTCATGGCCGCAGATGTAGAGCCCAACACCATTGGTTCTTCTCCGGAAGACTGAGAGGAAGAGGGTGATGGAGATGGAAGAGGAGATCTTTTAGAGAAGGTAGAAGGAGATTTTACAGGAAATCCTGACTTGAGCTGAACAGTCAACCCCCCCCCCCCTGCATGTCCCTGCTTCTCTCCCTTAGTCTTCTGTCAATAGTCACATCCAAAGTCATAAGGTCACTAAGGGTCTCGTGGATTGGATGGCTGACCATAGCATCTTTTACAGCATCTGACAGCCCTTGTCTGAAGAGGGTTTTCAGAGGTTGGTCAAACCACCTGGTCATCATGCAACATTGGCAAAACTCGGAACAGTAGTCTTCAGCCGAGCAGTAGCCCTGCTGAATAGATAGAAAATGAGTTTCCGCCAATGCCGCATGGTTGGGATCATCATAAACCCTGGCCTACAGCCGAACAAATCTGTCAACTGATCTCACTCAGGGACTTCATGGGGTATAGCTAATCCCCAATCTGAGGGGGGCCCCTGGAGGAGAGACATAACAACTGCTACTTTTTCAGCCTCGGTGGAAAAATAATAAAACGAGAATATAGGCGACAAGATTCCCTGAATGTACGGAACCTGTCAGGGTTTCTGTCAAAGCGATCTGGCAGAAGCATTTTTGGGTTTATGCGGATGCTTGGATCAAAAAAAAAGTGGCAGGTAGGGACACAGACGTGTGGCAGGTTCAGATGTCGGGGTCATAAATGGTATCAGACGCTGCAAGATTTGTTTAAATAAGCCCTGTCATGCCCTGAAAATTGAGTTTGTCAACTCGTCCAAGCGGTACTCATACTGAACCGCGGGAGGTTGATGGGGAAAGGGGCCTGTATAATGTGATGAACGTTCAGGGGGACACCAATTGAGTGAGGCCCTGATGCTGTTTCGAACCCAATGTCCCTGCCTTTTGGGGGTTGCCCGACTCCTTAACAGGTCGGCCCCAACCAAAGACTGCGAGATACACTAATAGGTGAATACACAAGACACAGACAAAACAAACACTAAACACAATAACAGAAGGTCCAATTAGCCAGGTCAGCAACAGTCGGGAGAAGCAGAACAGAATAAATAAAGCAGAGGAATAGTCGGTAAGTATAGCCAAAGCAGGTAACAGTCAAGAAAGAGTAACAGGCTAGCTTCAGGCAAAAAGGTAACCAGTATGCAAGGGAAGGAGAAATGGCACAGGAACCCTTTTATAGCACATCAGAGAACAAAGAAAAAGAGGTGATTAGTATTGAGTGAACAGTAAAAAGTTCTTCTCCGATTAGAAACCCCGAACTTTTGTGAGTTTGGTTCGAAGTTCTATTCAAACTTTGAACTTGAACTTCAAACCCCCTTAAAAGTCTATGGGACATGTTCTGGTTAATTTTTATATCTATTACAGGTGAGGAGAAGCTGGAATTACCTCCACTACAGTAAACTGGGACACGTGGAACAACTTATGAAGAAAATTTGGCTCTAAGAGTGACAGAAAAAAATTGAGAGGCTAAAATACTTCATTACTTTCAATTGCTAACTGAAAAGATGAGGACGCTTGCAGGCTTGGGCGAGCTATTGGAAGTGCAGCGGTAGCAGCTGCTACAGGGCCCTGCTTCTGAGGGGGCCCAAAAAACCCCTTTGATACATAGGAGATTTTAGAGACGATGTGTTACACAATCACTGAACCCCCAAAAACTGCAAAAACAGAACTTTTGGGCACTGAGTTGATTTAGAAAATCCAAGCACTCTGTATAATATATCATGTATATGAGAGTTAGGCGTTATGTGAGCCTGCAAATGTTACCAATAAAGCTTCTGGGTTTGGGAAAGATATAGCCAGCAATACCAAACTCCCTAACTATTGATGTCAATGGAGAGGAAAATGCTATCTAACTAACTAGGAGCTAGCCTGCACAGTACAGAGATTGAGCTGAAAATGGCTTCACAAGGCAGTACAGTGAAATATATAAATGCTCATGTGATTTTAGCAGCCAATGAGAGCCTACACCTCAGCGATGAAGTTTTTGACAAATCTCTGTGCTCTGCACTTATTGATGGCCGCCAAAGTGCAGAAAGGTGATTGGATGGGCGGCCAAAATGTGTAGGAAGCCGCTGTAAACTAAACTGAATATGGCGTGTCGAACTAGAATTGTGTTCGAGTAACGAACAGTAAAATGTTCGTTTCGAATTCTAAAAATTCGAGAAGTTCAATTAGAACTTAAATTTTCTAGAACAGTTCAATCAACACTAGAGGTGATACGTGGAAGCAACAACAGACCGGGTTGGAATACAAGGCTCTCATTTAAAAAGACTTGCAATGAAATGAGTTAACTAGCGAGTGCTGGGGACATGACTACGGGCGTTGGCTAGGAATCAATTAACAGAGCAGAGCATGACAGTGTTACAAATATAGAATATGGCCGAAACCTCGTTTTTTGTTGCAGACACGTGGCCGACAACCAGAGCTCAAAGCCGGGTCTCTGTCAGGCACAATCATGACAATGTGTTATGTGAAATATATGTATATATGACATATATATATATATTATATATATATTTTATATATTATATATATTATGTATATATACTGTATATATGTATGTATGTTTCCTTACTTCCGCCCTCTCCTCTGCCCTCTCCGGCGTCGGGCACCACATGTATACATATGCCGAAAAAAGACAGACGTCCATCCAGTTCAGCCTATTGTGTTAAAGTGTTGATTCAGAGGAAGGCAAAACCCCCATGAGGTAGAAGCCAATTGTCCTAATTTTAGAGAAAAAATTCTTTCCTGAATCCAATCTGGCAATCAGAATAAACCCCCTGGATAAAAGACTCTTCTTCGAATCCACTATAACTTGCTTATTATTACATTAGAATGATCCCCTTTTTTAACTTGTTAGTGAATTCCCATGACAAGTTCTTGGCGAGGTTCCAGTCCCACTGCTCTTACGAAAAGAATCCTGTGGGGAAAAAATTCATCATTGACAGTCATCTTTCAATTCATAATGTCGTCTCACAGAGGCCCCACCCCCCGGGGAAAAAGCCTTTTTAAAGTTAATCAGCCCAGCAAAAAACCATTGAAAATGCTTTCCCTGGGAAATTTAGCACAGCGGAATGGGACACCTCAAAGTGCCCTTCCTTCCCATTAATTGGACAAGCCTTGTGTACTCTAACCCAAAACAAAGATTGAAAGAAATGCCCCCGCCGCAGGGGCCCCCGTTTTTTCTAAAATTTTGAGGAATGTGGAACCGTGGTTACCCTTTTTCCACATTTTAAAATGTGAATCTTTCTGCCAGCCCGTGCTACTCCCGGGTTTCTAGGGGAGGGGGAAGAGAAATCAAGAACTGGATTGGGAACACTGGGGGATAGGGGGTCGGGCATGAGGGCGTAGTGTAGGCCCAGCGTTTTGGTGTGCCAGGCTCATTTTTGCCCCAAACCCTGCGGTTATGGTCCATTTTTGGTTTTCAGTCAGAAATTGCTGGCCAGAATGGGAGGATTTTAGGCGTCCAGGGGTGTTGGGGGGATTGTAGTGGGCGGGCCCCGTGGGTGTCCCATTACAATATAAGAAAAGCCGGGTGGGTCAAACGTTGTTCCGGGGGGGGGGGGGTACCTAGGCGTTTCCCCGGGATCCCCACACATAACCCGGTCACATAAGCCCCCAAGTGAGCCGAAAAACCCTAGGTACGGGGGCAATTTTTTCTGCCCTTTTTCTGTAACCCTATTTATTTGAACCCCGTTTTACCTGTTATTATTTCATTTTTTAATTTTGTTAGTGGCACTCCAAAGGCTAATTAAATCTATAAAATTTAATTTGAGTTAATCTGTCTTGTCTCGGCCTCCACGCCTCCCCCAAATGTAAAAGGTATCCAAAACCCCTTTTTTTAATGTGGCATGTTGTTAACATGCTGAGGGGAGTATGGGGGTGGGATTGGTGTGTTCCTCTCCTCCTTGGAGGGAATAAGGTCAGGGGTTGCAATGGGGAGCAGGTGTGTCCCGAAGCCTGTGGGATTTTTTTGTCCCTGGTTTGGGGATCGAGGGGAAAACGGGGCAGACAGTGTGGGGGGGAAGCATGCGGTGAGGCAGGGCTTCAAGAAAGGCCAGGGCGGGCCCCCCCCGAAAAGGAGACAGGGGAGACAGTGTGTGGGGGGGGCTGCAGGTGGGCAGGGCTCCCAGGAAAGGCCCCAAAACAGGTTTTTTCCCCCCAAAAGGGTGCCGGGGGGGGTTGGCCCGCAGACGAGCTTTATAGACGCCGGGGGGAGGGACCCCACCAAGGGGTTTCAGCGGTCGTGGCCACTGTCACGAATTTGGGGGGGGCCCGGAGGCCCCCCGGGGAGGCCCCCCTGGACCCGGTAAGTGCCAGGGTTGGCAAAGGGAAAGGGATAGGTCCATGGAACCCCCCAAAGACGTGGCAGTCTATCCATTTGGCCACTTTTAGTCGGGTTTCAGGCAGCGTTAGCCTGAAAGTCTCAAGGGCGGCGGACAGCCCCCTTGGACTCAGACCCCGACGGGTGGTCTGGGCAAGGAGGCTTTTACCCCGTGACGGTCGGGCCGGGTTACCAGAGGGGGGGCCCGGACCGCGGTTGGTGGTCCCTTTATCCTTTAGGGCGGGTTGTTGCGGGTTCCCCCACGGTTCGATGGGGGGACCCCTAGGGATAACCAAGACCAAAAAAGGGGGTCAGATTCTATTTCCCAAAGTGGGGACTGATGTGGTGCATACTCCCTTCGCGCGCCCTGTCGGGGTGGGGGGGAGGGGCCCGAGGCCCAAGCCCCCTGGTACTTGCCTATCATGGAACCCTTTCAGGAGGGTGGCTGTGGATTTAATTGGTCTGTCCATTCCCAGCGCCCCGGGAAAAGCTTCGTATGCGGTCTTTGTTCCCCTGGGGCCCCGGAGGGTACCCCTGTCTCCATTTGGGTCGACAAGGGGGCCCCCGCCCTTACTGGGGATTTTCTTCGAGGGGGCTTTCCCCAGGAATTGCCACGCCAGGGGCCCCATTTTCTGTCGCATTTTATGGGTCCTTGGCAAGCTAATACAGGTGAAATCTGGTGGCCCCCCCTCCACCCAGACTAAGGCCCGGGGAAAGGGTTCAATGGAAAACCTGAAGCAGATGTAAAGTTTTGGTCGACACCCGGCGCGACTGGGGCGGTTCCCCCCCTACCCCCTGAATTTCGCTTTAACCGGGAAGTCCCACAGGCCTAAACGGGGTTCTCTCCTTCGAGCCCCCTTATGGGCGACGGGGAAACGGGGGCCCCCTGGCTCTGGTGATGGGGCCTGGGAAAGGGATTAGAACCCCCCGCAGGTTTTGGTCATTGAGTTGTCGTGCATTTTCCGTGAAAAATGCAGACCTTGACGCAGCTGTGCGGGGGCCCCGGGCCCGACCAAAAGCAGTGGTACGACCAGAACTCTTGTGAGAGGACTACCCAGGTGGGCCCAAAAAGTGTGGGAAATGGTTCCGTACCCGGACAAGCTTCGGGCCCAAGCTGGAAAGGGCCCCAAATAGGGCGGAAAAGCAATTTAAAAAACGCAGTCACGAAAAAACTGGTCACCCTGGACCCCGCCCGGGAAGGGGGAAAGGCCTTTAAAAGGGGAAACATGATGAAGGCACTTTCATGAGTGGGTGTCCCCTTCCCGTTTTTGAAACCCTTTTGCCCCAAGGAAGGTGAGAGGGAAAGGACCTTTGGGAATGTTTCCCCCCCGGTCGGGAAGGGGGATCCTTAGGAATGTGGAGTTTTGTGGGAGTTCTGGGGCCAACGGTCCCAGCTTTTGGGAAAAACTTCCCCCCCTTCCGGGGCTTGTTACAAACGTCCCTAAGGAAAGGAGGAGTCAGCCGCCCAAATTCACGTGGACGTGGGGATCACCCCCCAATCAGGGGGGTTGGCTTTCAAAAATCTCCCCCCCCCCAAAGTGCGGCAGCCACATGCGTGAGGAGATTGACGAGATGCTGAACCGGGGGGTTTCATCCCAGGTAAAACGTCCCGGGCCCCTCCCCCTTTATTTCCTGCCCCCCAAGGGAAGGATCGGACCCCTGTTTTTTGGTGGCCCTTATTTGGGGGCTCATCGCTGTAAAGGGTTTTTCGAGGGTTCCCCCAAAAAGGGCCCGGGAATCGATGACCTCCCTCGATAAGTTGGAGGGGGCCAAATTTTACCGGGACCATAGGGATCTGACCCGGGGATTTTGGCGTTTCCCCCCTGCCTGTGAGGGCAGGGGGAAAAGTTCGGGCCTTTTTCACCCCATTGGGGAATGTACGAGGCCCCCGGGGGGTATCCCGTTCGGCCGAAGAATCCCCCTGACACTTTTCCCGGGGAAATGGTCAACAGCTGCTCAAGGTACTTGAAGGTAAAGGGGCTGCATTCTGGATGACATAACTGTTTTAAAGCCCACTGGGAGGTTTCACCTCCAGCCCTGACACAGGTCCCTTGGGCCCGTATCCCCCAGGCAGGTTGGGAACCATAAACCCGGGATAAAATGCCCGGGCGGGGCCCATGATTGATTTCCATTTACCTGGGGAAACCGGGTTGGGGGGGGGGCCCTTGAAGCTAGACCCCGGAAAATTTTGGGAATGCCTTTGCATCCGGACCCCCCCGGGGCCAAGAAGAAGGTGTTGTCCTTTTTTGGGCATGCTGGGGGTTAATATAGGAGGTTTTTTCCCCACACTATATTTGCCTGGCAAACCCCCTGACGGACCTCGAAAGGGAGAGGTTGACCTCCGCAGTCGTTTGGGGAAAAACAAATTCGGGGGACGGCTTCCAGGCCCTAAAACCCCGCCTTGTCCAGCCCACAGTACTAAAAAAGGCGCCGCTTAAAACCAGCAGTTTATAGTACAAACTGATCCCAGTGACTTTTGGCCTGGGTTTGCAGTGCTCCCCAGGTGGACAAAAAGGGACGGAAACCCCCGTTTTATGTACCTGACCCAGAAGCTTCTGAAAAGGGAAAGGGGCCCTTTTTCCACCTTGGAGAAAAAATCCCCTCCCGTTTAAGTGTGAGCCCTGAATTTGGCAAAAAAGGCCTATCTGTAGGGGCTTATTTCTTTGGGGGGAGACGCCCCCAACCCCTCTGAGCTGGTTTCCCCCGGGTTCCCCGGGGAACCCAATGGGGAAGGTTGCTACGCTGGACCCTGGTGTTCCCAAAACAGTACAACTTCGCCATTCCCCAAAGGAAGGGCCGAGCCCAACGGGAAATGCCGATGGGTTGTCCCGCTGGGAAGAGGGGTCAGTTGGCGCGAAGGGGGGCACGAGAAAGGAATGCCCCCTAGCGCCCTCAAAAAAGGGGGGGGGGGTTTTGAGGAAAAATTCACTCATATGAAAAATCTTTTCTCCAATTCATTTTCTTTGTCAGATCTTTACAGTGGCCCCAGCCCCCCGGAAAGCTCCCAAATTTTCACGTTAATCGCCCAGCAAAAAAACCTTTTAAATGCCCCCTTCCATAGGAAGTTAGCACAGCAGGGTGATGTGGAAACCCCAAAAGAAATCATCTCCCTTAATTGGAAACCCAAGGGGCAATTTTTGCTTTTTCCCCCCCGAACCCAAAAAAATTGAATGATTAAAGGCCCAGTCGCAGCCCGGCCCGATCTTTCATAAAGATTTTTGAGAGAATTTTGTGGAAAACCCTGGGGATACCCCGAAATTTTACATTTTAAAATGTGAATCTTTGCACAGCCCCCCTGCTACTCCCCGGGGGGCTAGGGCGCATGGGGACTGAAAAAATCGGAATTTGGGGCTTAGGGAACACCTAGGTTTGGGGTTTTGGGCATGAGGGCGTAGTGTTTGGTCCAAAACCGGGGTTGGTTTATACCCCGGCTCGGTTCTGGCCAATACCCTGCCCTGTTATGGTCCATTTTTTTGGGGGTTTTAGTCAGAAATTTTCCCCTGGCCCGAACGGAGGGTTCCCAGGCCGTTTACGGGGTGTGTTGGGGGGGTGTAGTGGGCGGCCCGTGGGGTGTCCTTTTCAGATATAAGCGGAGCCCCGGGGGGGTTTAACCGTTTTATCCAGGAGGGGGGGGGAACCTAAAAGCGTTTCCGGAGGGATCCCCACACATAAGCCCGGTACTAAGCCCCCCAAGTTGGGGCCCAAAAACCCCTAGGTAAAATGGGGGCACCCTTTTACTGGGGGTTTTTCTGTAACCCATACTTATATTTTTCCCTTGGATTTATCTGTTTATTATTATCCTTTTGTATATTTTTTGGGTTTGTGTGCCCCCCATGGAAATAAATTAAAACTATTTAAAATTTAATCTGGAGGTTTAGTCTGTTTGATAAACGGCCCCCCACGTTTTACTCGGCTATAATAAAATTAAACTTTCCCCCCGGGGTGGTTTCTGGCCTTGTTTAAGTGGGGAACGGAAACCGGGCTTATTTAATAAAATAGGGAAATGGTGGGGAAACCGTTTTTGGGTTTGTTTGGGCGAGGAGTGTGTTCTTTCGTCCCCCCCGGTTCTCCCTTTTGCCCCTGTGGGGGGGGTTTAAAAGTGGGGAAAAGTATTGGCTGCCTTGTGTACCCCCAGGGGGTTGAAAAAGTCACGATCCCCCAAATCAAGGGGGTCGAAAAATGAGTGGGCCGGCGGGGAGGGCTTTTCCCCCCCAAAATCCTTTTCTTGGGTTTTTAAAGAAAAACCCTTTTTTCCCCTTGATGTAGAGGATGCCCCCCTTTTTCCCGGATACCCTCCGGGGATAAAAAAGACACTGACCCCCGATATATTTTTTTCAATTTTTTTCTTTTCCCCCAAAGCCCCCATTTTCCTTTAAAATTTAAAAACCCCAAACTTGCTAATTCCCTTTTTATTGTAGTCCACCAAATTTCCCTCAATTACTTTTGTTGCCCGCTTTTTTAACCTGTACAAAACTCTATAATGTCTTTTTGTGCACTAGGGCCCCAAAAATGTAAAATTTGGGGAACATGTAGAAAAAAATTTTTTAGGTTTTTAAAACTCACTCTTTTGCCCCTAGGGGCCTATGGGCAAAAAAAGTGAGTTTTAAACCTAAACAGGGTTTATACATGTGGCCTAAATTCCCGTGGGGGTTTAATCCCGTGATTCTTAATGGGGGAATTTATTTTTTTCATGTTTCATCTATTCCCCTTTTTTAAAAAACCCCTGTGATCCGGTTTTTCCTTGGCAGTGTGCCTTTAAAACTGGCTGCTACAATTAAGGTTTTTATGTTAACCCGGATTCCCAATTCCCTTTTTTCATGTAAATTTTTCCCCGCATTTTTTTATTTGACCCAAATAATCATGGGAAAAGGATTTTTCCCCCCCATCGTAACCTTGGGGATTTATCTGTGTTAAATGCCCTTGTGCCCCAATTTTTTTCTGTGTTTTTTGAAAAACCCCCCATA
>JAODAL010070684.1:0-15828 GCA_025379985.1 Phyllomedusa bahiana | reverse complement strand
GTAAATACGCCAAAGAATTGGCCCCCACAAACTAGTAGCTCTGTAGCGGTTACAATGCGGTGTTTTTTACGCCACACAACAAGAGATAAAATTGTAATTAACCGTTGCTTGTGAATTATGCTACAGGAAAAATGTATATATTTTGGCGTTGAAAATGATGGTTTCTTGGAGTCACTACAGCTGAATAACAACGCTAATTAACCCATGGATGTAAATTGAGCAAAGAATTGAGCAGCCAAAAATGAAGTGGTATTTGTATTGTAAAAACGCTGTTTCTTTAAATGAATACAACAGGAACTGGCTTAGATCCACCTTGGATATTCAATGTGCTGTGAGCAGATAGGATTTAAATGTATATGCAGCTGCAGTGGACGCACAATGGATTTCAGATCCAATACCCCAAAAAATCAGAAATAGAACGTTAAGAGAGCAGTCTCTGTGACAAAAACTGAGACACCCCACAAAAATCGCTGTATAAAAATCAGTTCTTCAGTAACAATCAGCCACGGCAGCACCTTCCCTGATCAGTACAGTGAGAGCGGTATAAGCTTCCAGCCTCGCGCCCGGACTTATATAGTGTGGTGACGTCACAGAATCCCGCCGGTCTCTGATTGGCTTCATCTCTGCACATGTCATGCAGGCTATGCCCTTCTTCCTCCCAGAGTGCTTTGCCCCATGTAGTGCCATGTGCTCGCAGCCATTTTATCAATCAAAAGCACACTTCGTTCACCCGAAGTCCCCCAAACTTCGACTTCGTTCAGAACCGAAGTTTTCCTGAAATTCTAAACGAATTCCACTTCGTTAGAATCAATTCTCTAATTATAAGCTATGGAGAAGTATGGACCAATCAAATTCAAATGCGGGACAGTTCAAAGTACAGTAAAAAAGGCAGAAAAGAGCTGATTGGTTGAGACCAGGCGGCAGATATGAATCCACCAATCATATGTAGTGCGTCTATTTTGAGTAGAGAAAGAAGAGCGCGATAGAAGGGCGCCCTAAAAGTTATTACTGTCTATGGGAAATATTCTAGTACTGTGATTGGTTGGGGGGAAGAGGGGCTAGTCCATCTTAGCCAATCAGCGGGTGAGCTACCTTCTCATAGAGCTCTATGGGGAAAAGAAATGCAGAGCGAGCTCTGTTTGTGATCACTCTATGAGAACTCTATGAGAACTCTACGAGAAGGTAGCTCACCCGCTGATTGGCTAAGCTGGAAGAGCCCCTCTTCCCCCCAACCAATCACAGTACTAGAATATTTCCCATAGACAGCAATAACTTTTCCACTCAAAATAGACACACTACATATGATTGGTGGATTTATATCTGCTGCCTGGTCTCAACCAAT
The DNA here is from genome assembly GCA_025379985.1 of Phyllomedusa bahiana. Classification (NCBI taxonomy): domain Eukaryota; kingdom Metazoa; phylum Chordata; class Amphibia; order Anura; family Hylidae; genus Phyllomedusa; species Phyllomedusa bahiana. Next base: position 14,486 of record JAODAL010070684.1, on the reverse strand, counting down.
CAGCTCTTTTCTGCCTTTTTTACTGTACTTTGAACTGTCCCGCATTTGAATTTGATTGGTCCATACTTCTCCATAGCTTATAATGGTTCACTGTCGCTCCTATTCTGATTGGTTGGTTTCTGCCGACCAATTAAAAGAAGACCTTACAGATTTTGAATTACTGTATTTCCCGGCAATTCTCTATATTGCATTCCTGATGTTGCGCCGCTCTCGGCGACAAACGCGTTGTTAGGGATTTGATTGATTTATGTTTTTAGAAGGTTTCAGCTCTTTTTCAGATACTATTTTACACCTAATAAAAACGATTTTTTTAATCATACTCCATGCCGCACGGCGCTAAGAGCCGAGATTTCATTGCCCCGATCTGGCCATAGACTACAATGGGAGAAAGTAGCTCGCGCTCTGATTGGCCGGGATAGCCAAGCCCCCGCTAGTTCAACCAATCAGCTCTTTTCTGCATTTTTACTGTATTTTGAACTGTCCCGCCTTTGAATTTGATTGGTCAATACTTCTCCATAGGTTAGAATGGGTCCCTGTCGCTCCTATTCTGATTGACCAGAATAGCCAAGCCCCCGCTAGTTCAACCAATCAGCTCTTTTCTGCATTTTTACTATATTTTGAACTGTCCCGCCTTTGAATTTGATTGGTCAATACTTCTCCATAGGTTTTAATGGGTCACTGTCGCTCCTATTCTGATTGGCTGGTTTCTGCTGACCAATGAGACGCGCTTACAGAATTTGAATTACTGTATTTCCTGGCAATTTCCAAGATCCTAATTCCTGATGTAGCGCCGTTCTAGATTTTTGGAAAGTGATTTTTTTTATGTTTTTTTTTTTAGAAGGTTTAAGCTCTTTTTCTGAAAATGTTTTACACCTTATAAAAACGTTTTTTTTTTTAATCATACTTCATGCCTCATGGAGTTGAGCGCCGAGATGGATTTCTTTTGCGATCTTCTATATGTTTCCTCTCATGTTACGTTCTCGCTCCACTTTGCCTCTTCCGGCTCATTTAGACCAACTTCAACTAGGTCTGCCTGTCGGAGCTGGCGAGCGCTGCAATGCACCGCACTTTGCCAACCCGCGATCATGCATGTATCGGAGTTTTCGAATGTGCCGCGTCCCGCCCCAGCACACCCACACCGCGCCCATTGCACGCCCCATCATGTTAGGTGCAGCCGAAAGTGGCGAAGGCTGTGCCTAACTTCGCATCCCTGCGTTCGACAGGGGATTCGGATCGGTGAGGCGCCGTTTTCGCCAGAAAACAGGTGCAAATCCCGATCATACTTGTCACCCAGAGTGTTTTTGATGCATTTTGGATGCGGTTTTTGTGCAAAAAGGTACAGCAGTTAATGCTGTACATTTCTGCACAAAACATGTATCAAAAAATGCACCAAAAAACATTCTGTGTGAAAGCAACCTAAACAGGAGAAAGAAAAAAAAAGTGGTGCAGAGAAACCCCTAATTACAGATCAGGTTTGCACTTGCTTTACAATCAGGGACAAGCCTAAGCTGCCACTATACAATCACCGATATAACCTACAACACCGCCAATCAGATCACCAGTAGTGTTGAGCGATTGCGTTGGCCATCGACATCGGTCGATGGTCGATAGTTGACCATCATCGACCAGATAGTCGATAGTGAGCAGTCGATTATGAGCGATGACCATTAAAGTCTATTGGAGAGCAACAGCACCTTCATTCTTACACCCAAACAGGGCTGGAGAAGCTGGAATTAACATCCACAACAGTCAAATGGATATGTGCACTCTTAGGCAACACACTTAGGTTATAAAAGCCACAGAAAAAAAATCACACAACATTCACTATCCCTGTTCTGTACCACAGCATGACCCTTAAACCTGCATCACCCACAAATTAAAAAGTGCCAGAAGGCAGTATGATTTGAACCATCATCTTACTTGAACGGGACATTGAAAATCCCTGTCCTGGAACGCAGCATGAGCCCCAAACCTGCATGACCCCACATTAAAAAGTCCCGGGAAAAAGGAGTCTTTGAACACAATTTTAGTTTCAAGGGACATTGACTATACCTGCCCGGGGCCCACAGCATGAGCCCCAAACCTGAATGACCCCCACATTTAAACGTGCCGTAAAATGGTGTCTTTCAACCACCATTTTAGTTTCACTGGACATTGACTATAACCTGTCCTGGCCACAGCATGACCCCCAAACCTGCACGACCCCCACATTTAAAAGGTGCCGGAAAAAGGAGTCTTTCAACCACATTTAGTTTCACTGGTCATTTACTATACCCGTCCAGGGCCACAGCATGAGCCCCAAACCTGCATGACCCACACATTTAAAAAGTGCCGGAAAAGGAGTCTGTCAACCACCATTTTAGTTTCACTGGACATATACTGTCCCTGTCCTGGGTAGCGCTTGCCCCTCCGTATGAGTGCGGACCAATTGAGCTTCATTTGGAAATACTGGTGGTTAACGCTCCTGTTACACCCAGGTGCCCTTTTTTTTGCATTCTTTTTCTCATTTTACTCAACGTGCTGAGGAAAATTTGTCTCTGTACTTTGTTCTCTGTCCGAGTCCTACTCCATGTCCTTGAATAAACTACATCTGGTCAAGTCTTCCTGTACCTCCCTTGTACAATTCAGAGGAATTTTTTTTACCAGCTATTTTGTACATGCAAGTTTTTTAGTAGATTAATTCTAGAAAACACATTTTTTAAAATCGGATGGAATCCCACCATGTCTTTTTTTCTCTTTTTTAATTGTATTAAATGGATTGTCTCAATACAGGGATTGATAGCAAATGTTAAAGATCTTGCAAAAAAAAAGTCTTTTGCATATTTTGTCCTTTAACAGTGTCCTACCTTTTCCCTGTATCTGACAGCCCCCATCACCCTTGAGCCACTCTTGACAATTGTGAAGAACAATCGTCTGTTAGAAACAAAAATTTTTAATAATAGGCCCTGTAGTATAGCTGCATTTTCAAAGCAAAATCCCCCAAAAATTCAAAGCATTACCCTTGAGCCACTTGGACAATTGTGAGAACAAATGTCTGTTAGAAAAAAAAAATTTTTTTATAATAGGACCGTAGTATTGCTGCATTTCAAAAAGCCCGCATGGGCCCAAAAAATTATAAAAATGGGCTTCTCAGCCACTGTTAAAAATTGTGATGGAGAAATGCCACTTAGAAGCCACATTTTTGTTCCAAAGGACCATGATTATTGCTGTAATCTCACAGCTACATGACCCCAAAAAATTATAAATATGACTTCTCACCACTTTTAAAAATTGTGAGGAGAAATGCCACTTAAAAGCCACATTCTGTTCCAAAGGACCATGAATTATTGCTGTATCTCACAGCTACATGACCCCAAAAAATTATAAAATATGACTTCTCAGCCACTATTAAAAATTGTGAGGGAGAAATGCCACTTAAAAAATCACATTTCTGTTCCAAGGGCCATAATTATTGCTGTATCTCCCCAGCAACATGACCTCAAAACCATTGACAATGCGACAACTTCTTAAGATAAAGTGATTAATGGAATACGGTGTTGTCATGAAACCTTGCTGTCTTTTACAGTCTCCTCACAGCAAAACCAGCAAAAAGAACTGTTGGGAAAAGAGAAAAAAAAAAGCAGTAAGAAATGATCAGTTAAAAAACAATTTTCAAGAGGACCATTTCTGTTTGAAAAGAAATGTGAAGTAGACCGGCAACTAATCGGTGACCTCGGCAATTGGGGCCACAAAAATCAAACAGAGATCATGCCTGATTCATCTTGATGAAAGTCAGACGATCCACATTATCTGTGGAAAGCCGGATGCGTTTGTCTGTAATTTACTCCTGCAGCTGTGCATGAAGGTCCGCTCAGATATGACGCTGGCTGCTGGGCAGGACAACACCTCTATGGTGACGAGCCAGCTGGGCCATTCGTCCATTTTGGGTACCCAGAAGTCTATTGGGTCCGGAAACACATACAAAAAACATCGGTGTTGAGACCAGATAGTCGTGCACCATGATCTTAAGCTGGTCTCTGTGTGTTTGGATCTGTGCCCTGCATTGCATGCGTTGGTGAGGTGGTAAAAAAGATGCAGAGGTACCATTAGGCTTCTGCCCCCTTGCCTGCTTTCTGCCGCTACGCCTACTTGGCATTATGCTGTCACGTCGCTGATGTTGTTCCACCTGACATTTGGGAAGGAAGCAGAGGCAACAATGTCTCCAGTTTGATCAATCCCCAAGGTCTCCATTTCCTGCATTTTACTCTCTATTTGGGTGATGAAGGAAATGCTGAGTTTTTTTTTTTGTACCGGGGGGGTCCAGGAGGGTGGCCACCAGTAACTGTTTTCATTTTGATGGCCTTAATGCGAGGATCGTGGTGGGGGACAGGGAGCATCCAAGCACTCATGTGAGAGTGGAGCCTTGATTTCCCAAGCCTCTGGGTCGAGGGGCACTAGCAAACTGATCTTCCTCATCGTCCTCCCCCGCCTCAAATTCGCGCCAACCTCTTTCCAAGGCAGGGAAAGTCGGTAACATAGGGGTCTAGGGAAAACCTCCTCCTCCTCCTCCCCTCCTCCCACTCCGCTGCCTACAGCACAGCTTCAACACAGCCCTGACTTGCCTGAGATGATGCCACCCTGAGAGCTGATGCGCCACCTTGCACTAGCCTGGACCCCGAACCACTGCCTAATGAAGACCGATGAAATGGTGAAAACTGTCGGGCCTTGTGGATTGACGGAGAGAAAGGCTCGTGTCCGCTCTGTGTCCGTCCTCCCCCTCCTCTTTCGCTGGCGGGACCTGATGTTTCAGAGTGTCCCAAAGAATCGTTCCAGAACTAAAATCACCACAAAAGCTCATGCTGACAAGGGCATTGTCCACACTGGACCATTTTGGTGGCTTCTTCAAAACTGGCAAGGATGGTACAGAGCTCTTTCACCTGCCTCCACTCTCGGTGGCTCAACACCCCAGGTCCGCACGCTGCTTGTCAGGCCATGTGTCACTTCGTACTGCGTAATGGCATTGTGCTGCTGCCACAATCGCTGGAGCATGTGGAGGGGGGAATTCCAGCGTGTTGCCAACGTCAGTAAGAGACGGTTGACGGGGAGGCCGAGCTGACGCTGCAAGCAGCCCGTCGGGACGAAGCAGGGTGTGAACGGCGGAAGTGCGAACTTAGACTTCGAGCTTTCCTCAGCAGGCAGTCCAGACCCGGGTAGCTCTTTAGAAATTTCTGGACCACAGGGTTCATGACATCTGCCAGGCAAGGGATGTGCTCCAGCCTACCGATCTTAAGGGCGGCAGCAGATTTCGCCCGTTATTGCACACCCCTTGCCTGGCACAAGGTTCTTGGCAACCCCGCCAGCGCTCGGTCTCGTTGCGGAGACGTCCACAGCTCCTGACCTGTGTGTGGATGATCTCCAAGACAGATTAATTTCAACACGGCCTGGTTTCTCTGGGCACGTGATGCCACCAGAGGACCTTGGGGGAAAGAACCCTGCACCATCCCTGCGGTTTTGAAGAGCGTGCGCCGAGCCTGAGAGCCCCCGTCACCCCCAGGGACATACACCCAGCTCACCCAGTGAGCTTACACAGAGATATAGGGGCCTTGGCCGTGCTTTACAAAAGTCCATGTTTTCGGTGGTAAAGGGGGGATTTTTCCCGGCCCACAGATGCAGAAAACGCGTTTTTGAAATTTTAAAATGACACGTGGCGGGCCGGGGCCCGGGGGACGGCTTTTCTGGGCAAAGTTTGCATGCTCGGCATCTGGTTTTGGGGGGAAAAGGAAAGGGGCCCCATGACGTGGCGGAACCCATCTGTGTCCACCAAAATTAAAGGCAACTTTTCCCAAGGGGCCAAAACCCTGGAAATCCCCAACTTTTCGGGCCCTTTTGGTTTGGGGTTTGGTTTGGGTTTAAAGTGTTTTTTCTGCCCCCAAAACCCTGGAAGACAGAAGGCGGCTGCAAGACGGGGCCGCTGTAGGCGTGAGGTCCAAAAACGGGGCGGAAGGAAAAGGGGTAGGAGGGGTCTGGTGGTGCGGGTGGTCCCCGGGGGCGACAGTGGAGGCTAAAGGCGGAGGCTGATCCATGATCATGCCCTTTTAGGACATGGGCAGCTGAGGAACCCCTTTTGGGTGGTGGCGGGGGAAAGGAGGAGGCGGAGGACAGAGGGTTGACAGTGATTGGGGGCCCCACCCGTGGGTCTGGTTTTTTTGGCCAAGTGTTGCCCCATTTCAACTCATGCATTCGTTTGCATGTGACAAACATTTTGGTGGGGGGTTTAACCACCAAAGGTTCTTGTCCCCTACTTATGCGTTTCCCGGCCCAAAGGCGGCATATGAAAACGCTGGGGGGAAAAAAAAAGGGTTGTTTTCAAAAAAGGGCCCCGGTTTTGAGAAGTCCGGGCCCTTTTTTAAAGGGCCCATAACCCCGAGGGGGGGGTTTTGCGGCCTCGGGGGGGGGGGCTGGGGAAAATCATATCAGCGGACTTCTGCGACCCCCCCTCCCCCCCTTTTTGGGGCGGAACCCTTTACGACATTTACCCCTTTTCTTCCCTCCTGTCCAGTGATAAAGGGGGCCGCAAGAAAATTTGTTTAAAAAAGACCACTTTTGGATCCGGCAAATGTCCGTCATCATTCATCATCCCCCACAGGTTATTCGTCGTCCTGAAAATTTTTGAAATCCAGGGCTGGGGGGTACAAGCAAGGGGGACTGCAAGGCTTTGGGCCGACCGCCCGGGATTTTTGCCGATTGACCGGTTCCTTCTCCTCCTCTGATGGAAACAGTAACTGGGCGTCGAGCAGAGAAAATCTCCTTTTTGGGGGGGCCCTCTTGATCTTTTAAAAGGGCCTTTGCCCCAAACCCGAATTTTGCCCATCAAAAAAGGTCTTCAAAAATGGATTATCCACAGTGATGGGTACACGATTTGACATTTGGGTGTTTCCCGGGTTGGCGGATGCTGGTGATGCTGAATGCCCCCCATTTGTGGCCTTTGGACGGGCGAGGCAGGAGGTAAACTGGGGAAATTCATTTGAAAATTAAACCACTGAAAGGACAGATTGGCGACGCTGTTCCTATTTGAGTTTCACAGGGCCCGGGACCCAGCGATGACGGGCCCTTAACGGTCCTCAACTGATGAATCCGCGGGGAAATGGTGTTGTCGCCGCATGGGAAGGAGCACCTTCTCTCCTACCTCTACCTCCATGCCCTTACCCCCCTCTTTCCCTCGCTTACCACCTAAATTTTCGCTCCATGCCCAAAAAATATACAAATTTGAAAAAGGTATGGAAAAATTTTTTGGGAAAATCTCTTATTAAAAGGGACGGCAAATCAAAAGCTTTTTCCAAATCCCCAAATCAAAAAAAAATTTTGCTGGATTCAAATATAACTGCAAAGTAGTTTCTATCAACAAAGCTGGCCTGCCCCAAAGTAAAAAAAACTATCAAAAATTTGTTTTGGGAAATAAAAAAAGGGGTTTTTTTTTGGCACCTATCAATTTACTGGGGTTTAAAACTACAAAATTTTGCTCTTTTCCCAAAATTTAACGGGAAAAAGTAGACTAATCAAAAAAAGCTGGTTTGCCCCAAAAGGGTGAAAAAACACTTTATCTAAAACGTATTCGGAAAATTAAAAGGTATTTTTGGACCTACCAATTAACCTGGGGTTTGACTCCCAAAAATTCCCGGGATTAAAATTTTAACTGCAAAAAAATCTACAACAAAGCGGGCCCTTGCCCCAAAGAAAAAAAAAACGGAAACTTTAAGGGTATTTGGTTTAAAAAAAAGGTTTTTTTTTTGGCCCCTATAAAATTTCCCCCTGTGGAACTAAAAAATTTGCGGTTTCCCAAATTTTAAACTGTAAGGTGGCTCTACCCAAAAAATCTGGGACGGGGCAAAAGTAAAAAAACCGTATCTGAAAATGTATTCAGTTTAATAAAAGGTATTTTTTGGACCAATCAATTCACCTGTGGTAATTTCCCAAAATTTGCGGGATTAAATTTTTAACTGCAAGGGGTGGCTCTATCAAAAAATCGGACGGGGAAAAAAGGGAAAAAAAACCCACGTATCTTAAATGTATTCGGAAATAAAAGGTATTTTTGGCACCTATAAATTCACCGGGTGACTACAAAATTGTTTTAAATTAAAAATTTTAAAACTGAAAGTAGATCTATAAACAAAGGGGCCTGCCCCCAAAAAGTAAAAAAACACGTTTCTTTAATGTATTTGGTAAAAAAAGGAAATTTTTTTGGCACCTATAATTCACCTGGGTAACACAAAATTGCGGGAAATTCAAATTTAACTGCAAGGTGGCTCTTTTAAACAAATCGGAGGGGAAAAAAATGGCAAAAAACTATCTGTAATGTTTCTTTTTAATAAAAGGAAATTTTTGGAAACCTATCAATTCACCTGTGGGGGATAAAAAATTTGCTGTTTTTAAAAATTTAAAACTAAAAAATTAGATCTATCAACAAAAGCTGGCCTGCCCCAAAAATTTAAAAAACAGGGATTTTAAATGTTTTTCGGGATAAAAAAAGGTTTTTTTTTTGGCCCCTATCAATTCCCTGGGGGGTGACAAAAAAAATTGCAGAAATTCACATTTAAGTGAAAGGTGCCCCCAAGGGAACAAAGCTGAAAGTCCCCAAAAGTCAAAAAACCCCGTATTAAAATTTTTTATTGGGAAATATTTAAAAAGGTTTTTTTTGGGAAAACCTAAAACCCTGTGCTGACTTGCTGGATTCAAATTTAAAATTTTCAAGGTGGATATTTCAAAAAAGGTTTGGGAAATGGGCAAAAATTTAAAAATTTGAACACCTATCTAAAAATGTAAAACTGATAATAAAAGGGGGAGGGGAGTTTTGCACCAAACAAGAGCCCGGGCAGTTATAAAAAAGATGTTACCCCCCCCTATAAGTTCAGGCTGCCCAATATCCAGGAATATTTAAATAAAAAACTTTTAATAAAAAGGCTATTGAAAATTTTCTACCTAAGTTTTTGGGGTTGAATTTTAATCCAGTTTTCTTTATAGAGCGGGGTTCTGGTTCGCCCAGGGGGCCCCCCCAGGCCCCTATCTCCTATAGGTGAGAACCCATGAGGCTAAAACCCGGAAACGCTGTTCTATTTTTAAAACGGGGGTCATGTGTTTTTTCCGGGCCCAATCGAAAAACCCAAAACACTTCCCGTCATGACTTCGCACAAACAATCTCCCCCTCCCTATTCTTAATTGATTTCCCTGGCCCCCAAAAATTTAAACGGGAAAAGCGCCGAAAAAGGCCGACCCCTTAAAAGGGGGGAATGCAAAAGATTTTAAACCAAAATTTAAATTCGCATGATTTTAAAAAATCCGTTTCACCAAAAAAACTGTGTCGATTTAACTTTGTCGATAAAAACGCTAACACTAATTTACCAGTAGTCGGGCCCATCACATGAATACAGCACTGAAAACATATAGAAGTTTAAAAAAACACCTGACATTTAGGGACTCACAGAAGACGTCATTCTCTGTGGGAGTTGTTACCTTTTTTCCCTTTTTTTCTCCATCTGGGCCCCAAAAAACCCCTTATGTCTTTTCCAAATTGTTTTTGCTCCCTTTTTTCTCTGTCTGGTACAGTATGCAATGACTTCTTCTCCCGGCCAAATACTCGTCCCTGTTAATTTACCCTAAAAACAAACTTAGATTTCCCCTCTTTTTCCCGCACTTTCCCTATCAATTCCCAACTTGTACAATTTCCCCCCCCATAAAAGCCCCAGATATAAAGTGGGTTTCCCCAAATAGTAACCAATTTTTTTTTAAAACCCTTTAAAAATTTGAAAAATTTAAAAAAATTCCCGATAATGGCATGTAAAAAGGTTTGACCAATAGGGAGGGGATACAAGCCCCCAAACCCTAGGCAGGGGAAGTATATTGGAAACCCCTCAAAAATAGGGTTTGATATATGGGTACTTCCGGGCTATAGGTTTAATAGGGCCCCCTCGTAAAGTTTACAGATTCATATCAGTAGGGAAATAGGTGTTTTAAACAACCCTTTTGGGAGCCCCTCAGGGGGGAAAATAGGTCCCCCCCAGTAGAAAGATAAGTATAAAACAACACAGTATTTTAGGGGGGTTTGTTACAAAGGCCCCCCGTATTTAGTTTTGGTAAACGGGCCCCTTTCCCTTATTTGGTAGGTAGGAAAAAGGGCGCCCCCCGCAATTACCCAGGAAGGGCTGCCCCAAATAAATAGCTAGGTTGGATAGGGGCCCCCCCCCGTAAATTTGCTAGTTAAAGGGCCGCCCCCAGTATTTGGATTAAAAAGGGCCACCCCGTAATTAGCCCCGGGGAAAAGGTTTCCCACAGGAATCACCCAGGTAGGGCCGCCCTAGTAATTACCCAGGTAGGGCTGCCCTAGTAATTACCCAGGTAGGGCTGCCCACAGTATTTAATTAGCTAGAGCCCATATTAAAAAAAAAAAAAAAAAACATATTAAAAAAAATACTCACCTGTCTCACTCTTCTCTCCTCTTTTCTCAGTGTGGAGTGGGTGGCGTGATGTCATCACGCTGCCCACTTCGAAATGCTACTTCCGACGTCTACTAGGCTGTAAGCCTATCTATAGGCTTACGGCTTAGCACGAACAGCAGAGCATGCAGCACGATAACATCATCACATCACGCAGCCATGATCTCTGCATCGCTGGGTCTATGTGACCTGGTGAAGCAGCTGTGTGTAGCGGGGGGCCTGCGGACCCTTGGCTCAGGGGTCTGGTCACGTATGCGACCGCTGCGGCCCCTGTCGCTGCACAACGCCGGTACTTGGAGCCCACCGTGGGGAATCAACAGCCCCCCCGACGGGCACTCCGAGCCGGCCCAGACCCTGGTGGCAGTCCGGGTCTGGACTACAGTAAGGGGAACTAGTGGAGAGACCAGGTCAGGGTCAGTGTTGAGAATCTGTGCAAAAATGTGTATGTGTCGTGAAGCATGAGGAAAGGCAATAGATGTTATGGTGGGGTTAGCTGGGATTTGTAGTTCCACACACCGCTGTTAGTGTCGTCATGGTGACTAGATAGGCTCTGGACCCTAAACACTTCCCTCTATGCACCACAATTGTCAATGGAGGGGTTTGCACAGTTGGAGATGGTCTAGGATCACTGGGCATTTGTGATGTCTGATATTGGGGTGCTGTGATGTTGGTACAATTGAAAGCAGCCAGACACTCGTGAATTTTACATGTTGCACTTCTTTACTGAATGTAGTTTATGAAACAGTAATGGCAAGTTACAGTCTCTCTTTAAGGCACAATAGACTTATTTCACTATGTTTACATATGAGAGGAGATGTTCACCTTGTGTATTATAAATGGGGATAGAGGATCTGATTGCAATTGGGTAAAGATGACCCCTCATACTGTATAAGGAATGTATTTATGGGAAGACACAGTGGGATGGGATTATCCAACTTCTATAGCTTACCCAAAGTTCACAAGGGGAATACTCCCGTAAAAGCAAGGCCCATAGTGTCTGGCATAGATTCTCTAACTCAAAATTGTGGCATCTACCTGGATCATATCTTAGCCCCTTTTGTAAATTCACTTTCATCTTACACCAGGGACACTATGGACCTGCTGCGTAAATTGGATGGACTACAGATAACACCAGATAGTTGGTTAGTTAGTATATAGATGGAAGCACTATATACATCCATACCCCACACCTTGGGTATTGAAACCATGGATTACTTTTTGCAAAGTAGAGGGACTCGGTACAGTGCACACAATGAACTCATAACAAATTTGTTGAATTTTGTTTTGATTATGAATTATTTTCTATTCAGTGGTAGGTTCTTCGACCTACTGGTGGAAGAACCTAAAGGTCTTTGTGGATGATGTGTCACCTTGGATGGAACGCATTGGTTTTTGGATCCACTATATAAATGACATGTTCATCATAAGGAATGGGTACGATCCATACTTCTGTATGTTCATTGAACTTCTCAACTGTAATTCTTTTGGTTCGAAATTCACCTCCAAGATACACCCTACATGCCTGCCATTTTTGGATTTGAAAATTATGAAAGACTCTGGTGGAAAGATTTCCACAACAGTCTTTCAGAAACCTACAGCATCTCATTCTCTACTACACTGTGGTCATCCCATTCCCCTAAAAAGAGCTATCCTTTGTAGACAGTTTCTGCATTTACGCAGGAACTGTTTCAGCAAAATTGGTTTAAAAAAAACAATCTTTGGATCTAAAAGAATGCTTTTGCGAGAAGGGATACTCTGATGATGTAATTATGAGAAGTTACTGTCATACCCTGGTTACCAGCAGGTCACAACTAATAGTCCCCAAACCAATGGCAGGACATAGGGGTAACGATGTAGCACATATCATTGGTACGTTTGATGAGGCGTGATAAGGTAAATTCTCACCAGACATTGGGACACTTTGCTACTTGACCCAGATATAAAGGAGAAAGAAGGGTTGTGCTCCCTACTTACCTTTAGAGGAGGACTCAGCTTGTCTGGTCAAAAGCACTATACACCATCCCCCAAGAAGATGTGGCTTGGCAGACAACCAGTTGGATGTTTCAAATGTAGTGGATGTATAGGTTGCGCACACATTCAAGTGGGTAAACACTTCACCAATCACCTAACAGGACAGGTATTCATCATTAGACATTTCATCAATTGCAGATCCTTAGGGATAATTTACTGTATTAGATGCTCATGTTACCAGGAGTATGAAGGGAAGACTACTAGTGTTGAGCGATTTTTATCGACAAAGTTGAAATCGGCAAGGTTTTTATGGTGATCGAAATTTCCAGATCATGCGATAATTAAGGTTAAAATCTGAGCATCATCTATTAAGATCGCGCCTTTTTCGGCGCTTCCTGTAATTTTGGCGGCCAGCAAATCAGATTATAGAATAGAGCAGGGTGAGATGTGTGTGCGAACGTTCATGACTGGGATGTGTATGGTCGCGATTGGCTGGAAAAATCACATGACCCCGTTTCCTGTTTCAGCCTCAGTGTCTCTCAGCGTCTTATAGGGATAGAACCTGCGCTCTGCCTGTGGCCAAACAGCTCAGCGAAATTAGTCTATTTCTGCACAGAGAAACCTCTACTATTAGCTGTGATCCTTCCAATTTAGTTATATTAGAGATTTGAAGATTTATGTAGTTAGCTAGAGAATTTTAAAGCAGCATCTACCGCTGTAAATTCACGGCGGGGGGAGCAAGGGGGGGACCCCGCGGGCGAACAAGGACAAGCTCTATCTATAAAGAACACTGGATAAAGTTCACCAAGACTTAGTGTAGACATTGTAGTGGAATATCTTTATTATTAACAGTTTGCTATTGAAATATTTCCTGGATATTGGGCAGCCTGAACTTATATTGGATACACATCATTTCTAGTAACTGCAGGTCTCTTTGTTAGCTGCAAACTCCACTTTTATTATCAGTATACATTTCAGATATGTGTTCATTTTAATTTTACCCATTACACCTGTGACTGTTGATATAAACCACCTTGTAGTTAAATTACAATCCAGCAATCTTGTAGTTCAGCACAGTTGGTTTGTTGCCAAAAATACCGTGTATCATACGAAAACATAACAGTTACTTTTTTTTTGATTTTTGCGCCCCCCGGCCATTTTTTTCTTTGGGGAGGGCAGAAATCCCCCCGAAAATTTTAAAAACACCCAATTTTTCTATTTTTTCCCCCAAAACCATTTAAAATTTGGAAAAGGTTGAAAAAAAAAAATTAACCGTGTTTTCTTTAAGGGAAAAAACAAAACCCAGTTCCCTTTTTTTTTTTGACTTTTGCACACCCCGGGGCCATTTTTTTCCTTTTTGGGAGGGCCATCCACGAAATTTTTAAACGGGAAATTTTTTTTTTTCACCACGGGGGGAAAGGGAAAAGGTGCAAAAAAATTTTACCTTTTAAAATTATCCCAAAAAAACATAAAAAAAACCCGGGTTTTTTTTTTTTAAACTTTTTTGCACACCCCATTTTTTTCTTTTGGACGAAAGAATTTCCCCCGTAAATTTTAAAAAAACGGGGAAATTTTTCCTATTTTTTTTAAACCCACGGGTTTAAAATTTTAAAAAGGTAAAAAAAAAATCCCGGGTTTTTTAAATCCCAAAAAACATAACGGGTTACTTGTTTTTTTTGATTTTTTTGGCACCCCCCCATCCATTTTTTTAAATTTTGAGGGCGGGGCATCCACTTAAACAAAAAACAAAATTTTCTTTTTATTAAAAAGGGTTTAAATTTTGAAAGGTAAAAAAAATTCCCCTTTTTGTATCTTTAAAAAAAAACAAAAACGGGTTTACTTTTTTTTTTGGGTTTTTTGAAAACACCCAGAAATTGGGAAAATTGACCCAGAAAACCCCCCAAAAACCCTTAAAAAAAAAAGAAAAATTCAAAAATTCCCCAAAAAATTTAAAATTGGGGAAAAGGTGCAAAAAAAAACCGGAATCATAAGGGGAAAAAAAACAAAACCAGGTTTTTTTTTTAAATTTTTTTGAAACACCCCTTTGCA
>JAODAL010070683.1:0-15829 GCA_025379985.1 Phyllomedusa bahiana | reverse complement strand
CACTTGAAACTTTATCAATATAAAGAGTTAAAAATGGCTTTGGGGTTCAGCTTCTTAAAAGGGGTTGGAGCTACAATACCCTTTGAAAAGGAGAAATTAAAGGGGAGTATCGGGGAAATTGAAGGTAAAAAAATAAACACAGGATAAATTATGGAAAAAACAGAGTTTTGGGTGAAATTATCTAACAAAAAGGTACCTTTTAAAACTAAGCAGAGACATTTTAAATTAATGGGTGGGATGGTGGGATTTGCTTTCCCAACAGAAGGACTTCCCTTTAAATAAGCAGAGACATTGGGACAAAAATGCGGGGGGAGGGCTGGGATTTCCCTGTTCCACAAAGGATTTAATTTAACTAAGCAGAGACAGTTAGACAATAAGGGTTGGATGGGGGGGATTTGCTGTTCCAACAAAGGAAAGTCCCTTTTAAAAATAACAGAGACATTTTGACAAAAATGCGGGGGGAAATGGCGGGTTTGCGGGTTCCCACGACAGGACTACCATTTAAACAAAGCAGGACGTTAACATAAAATTTGCATTTGGGTTTGGCGGGGATTTGTTTTCCCAAACAGACGGGACTACCTTTTAAAACTAAGAAAGGGGACATTTAAAAAAATAATGCGGAGGGGGGGTGGATTTGTTTTCCACAAAAGGGAGTCCTTTTAAAACCCCTAAGCAGGGGGCAATTTAAAAACTAAAATGGGGTGGGATGGCTGGGATTTGTTTTCCACAGACAGGACTACCTTTTAAACTAACCCGAGACAGTTAGACTTAAGCGGTGGGATGGTGGGAGGCCCGGTTACAGCCCGGGATGTATTTTTAAACTAAAGCAGAAAGTTCCCCGGATGGGGTTTGTCGGTAATGACCCCTAGCGTGCTAAAGGGTCCGTTTCAGATTGGCTGTGCGGGGGCATGACAACACCTTTAGGGCGGGGGCGACCGGTGGGGCCCCATTTTCCCTTTTTTGGTCCCCAGAAGTAAAATGGGTCTGGAACAACCCAAAAAATCGGTTTTGGAAAGGCAGAAATTTCTTTCAAGATTTAAATGGCCCTGGGGTGTTTTTAATGTGTGCCCTAAATTAATGTTTGGTGAGGTGGGAAAATAAAGATTCCCAGAGGTCCCCCTTGGGCCTTTGCCACCTTCCCCGGGGGCAGTCAAAAGGGTAGCACTTTAAAATTTTTGGCGACAAGGTTCATAATTTTCCCGGAAAGAAACCCGGATGTGCCCCAAGCCTACGATTTCTTAAGGGGGCCAGCAGATTTCGATGTTATCGCACACCACCTTGCCGGCCAAGGTTTTGTCACAGCCGCGCTGGTCTTGATGCGGAAGGTCCACAGTCCTGACTGAGTGTGGACGGTCTCCAAGACATATTAATTTCAACACGGCCTGGTTTTTCTGGGCACGTGAACACCAGAGGACCTTGGGGAAGAGCCTGACCATCCCAGCAGTTTTGAAGAGCGTGCGGAGGAGCTGAGAGCCCCGTCACACCAGAGGGACATCACCAGCTCAACCAGATATAAGCGGCCTTGGCTTGTTATAGTCCATGAGTTGGTGGTCACGATAGATTATTAGGCCACAGATGCAGGACAATTGCGCTTGAAATTATAGATGGAATAGGCTGGCAGGGCAGGGAGGCTTTCCTGGAAACAGAAAAAAACATGTCGGCATCTGGTATTGGGGGCAGGCAAGGGCCATGTGTGGCGGAAACACCATCTGTGTCCACAGAGGAAAGGCAATATTCTAAGGCCCAAAAGCTGGCATGCGATTCAGTTTTTGGCTTTGGGATGGTAGGGTTAAGTGTTTCTTCTGCTCCCAAACTGGAATACAGGAAGGTGGCTGCTAGATGCGCTGTACGCGTGAGGTCGTCAAAAATGCGGTTGGAAAGGAGCAAGGGTAGGATGGGTCTCTGGTGGTGTGGTGCGTACTGGGTGAGGTGGAGGTGAGCGGGGCTGATCTGATATGACTTAGAGAGAATGGGCAGTGAGGAAGTTGGTGGTGGCGGAGGAGGAGGAGGCGTGAGACAAAGGGTGTGAAGTGGTTTGGATGCGGCATCGGTGTGGTTTATTGTCAAGTGTTCCTCCATTCATAGCATATGTGGCATGTGATCGCGGTTGGTGGTGGGTTAAACCTAGGATTATTCTTCTGATGGCGTTTACAGCAAGGGGGCATATGACCGCTGGCTGAATCAGATGATTTGAAGAAGGCCGGTTGAGGGTTTGACTTTCGACGGAGCAAGAGGGGGGGGGTGGTGGGTTGTTTGGGTTGTGTGTTGGGGGGCTGGGGTGTGGCCTTTGGGGGGGGGGGAGGAGGGGTTTGCGACAGGCTCGGCGGAATCAACTCAGCGGACTCAGGACTGCTCTTTTATAGGCGGGGGACGTATTGACACACCATCGTCTTCTCTGTCCAGTGATGAAGCGCTCGAAGCAAATTCTGCGCAAAAGACCAGTAGGGTCGCAATATCGTATCATCATCTTCAAAAGGGGATGGCTCGCTCTGAATTTTGATCGGCGTGGGGTCAAGCCACAGCCTGCAAGGGTTGCCGAGGCGGGATTTTTGCGATTGAACGTTTTTTCTCAGATGGAGTAAAGGGAGTCAGAGAGCCAAAATTCTTTTGGCTTTGCTCTTTTAACATGTCTTAGAACAACGATTTTTGCTTAAGAGGTCTTAAGACATCGGGAATATAACAGTGGTGGGTACAGATGTTGACATTTGGGCTGCTTTGTTATGGTTGGGGTGCGATGATGTTGATGAGAATTTGTGGGAGATGGAGTAGGGCGGTTAGATGCTAGTTGCAGGTTGCAGTAAACATGAAGGAAGATTGGCGAGATGTTCGTTACCTGAGAGTTCACAGACGGCCTGAGGGGAGACAGGAGAGGTCCTGCAACCGCTTTCCGCATGCATGGTGTTGATGAGACTGGAGGAGGCACTTTCTCGTCCTCTATCATGTAATCCTTATGTCGATAATGCATTACGGCTCATGTTCAGAACATAAAAATTAAGAAGTATGCAGGTTTATGAAAGTTATTTATTAAAAGATGGAATCACAGTAATATAAATCTTAATTTCCAGCCAAATAGAATTCGAAAAGAATTGTTTCTCGCGAATACCTGTGAGATCGCAGTCTGTTGAAGATAAGTAAGACAAAATTAAACAGTGTTTTCTTCGTCCGGGATTTACAACCAGCCGCGGACTAGGAAATGATTAGTTTAACAAAATATCTTACAAGTGCGCCAAAACTGAGATTAAGGAGCGCAATAACCAAAAGAGTTAACGGATGAGAAATTGCGAATAATAGCAGCACTGCACCAAGAGCACAGTGCTAAAAATTGTTTTATCAGAATAGTCATCAAGTGGTATTGAAAAAATAGGGCCGCTCCAGTGCAATAAGTATTTAAAAATTATGGGATAACCACGGTGGTTTTGCACCTATAATACATCTGTGGTGACTAAAATTTCTGTATAAAAATTACGTCCAAGATGGCTTATGAACAACATGGGGCCGCACCAAGCAAAAAAAAACAATTATTTGAAATGAATAGGATGATAAAGTGGTTTTTGCACTATGAAATACACCTGCAATTACTAGCAAATTTTTTTATGGTATTCCGTACAAGATGGGTCTTTTAACAAAAATGGCCTCCCAAGTGAACCTAAAACCTAATTAAAAAATTTGTGTACGGATAATAAAACGTGGTTTTTGCACCATAAAATACAGCTGCGATGACTACCAAAATTTCTGTATTCAAAATTAAATAAAAGGGTTTGGCTCAAACCAAACGGGTGCCGCACCAAAGTTAAAAAAAAAAAACTATTTGAAATGTATACGGATAATAAAAGGTGGTTTTTGCACCTATGAAATACACCTGCAATTACTAGAAAATTTCTGTGTGGTAATATCCGTACAAGTTTTGGTCTTTTAAACAAAAAGGCCTGCGCCAAAGTGAACTAAACCTAATTAAATTGTGTACGGATATAAAACGTGGTTTTGCACCTATATATACACATGGGGTGACTAGAAAAGTTCTGTATCCAAATTGTAAAGTAAAAATGGGTCTTTGAACAAAGTGGGGCCCCAAAGTAAAAAAACCGTAATTAAATTCTGTACTGTTAATAAAGGTGGTTTTGCACCTAGAAATAACCGCAATTACAAAAAATTTTGTAGGAAAATACCCCGAAAGAGGGTCTTTAAAAAAAAAATGGTTCCCAAAGGAACAAAACCCAATAACCAATTAAATTTGTGTACGGATAAAAAAAACGTTTTTTTGCACCAATAAATAATGGGGGTGACTAAAAAAATCTTTATCCTATTGTAAGTAAAAAATGGGTCTTTGAACAAAGTGGGCTGCGCCAAAGTGAAAAACATGTAATTAAATTGTGTACGGATTAATAAAAAGGTTTTTGCAAATATAAATCATGCGGTGATAGAAAAATTCTGTGTCCTATTGTAAGAACAAAGTGGGTCTTTGAACAAAACGAGCTGCGCCAAGTGAAAAAAACCCAATTAATCGTGTACAGATAATAAAAGGTGAGTTTTGCACTATCAAATAAAACCTGCATTACTAGAAAGATCTGTATCCTAATATAAGTTTAAGGGTGCACAAAAAACAAGCTAATATTTCACCAAAAACTGGCCAAAAACTGTTAATAAAAACCATTTCAATGAAGGGTCAAAGCAGGGTCTGGGTGCCAATTATCCACTTCCTTTCAAAACCCCCTCCCACCATTTTCTGTGTTGCACGCACCCCTCCCACCCCCCGGCTGTACAGTGCTAATGCCCCTTTTAAAATTTTTTTTTCAGAAGAAACAAAAACTGAAATCTTAATCTACCAAGTTCAACTTACACAAAGCTGTTGACTGTGTGAACAAAGAGAACAGTTTGCTGAGGTTTTGAGAGAGACGGCACACGTCCTCTTTTTATGATACACAAAACACTGATCATGAACGGGAAGGGGCTGTTCTATGAAAAACGAGGTCATGTGTTTTTTTCCAGCAATAAAACCATACCATCCAGTCATGAGGCCCCCCAGCTTATTCCTAAGTGATTTGTGCCCCAAAATGACAGGAAGAAACCGAAAATGGGCGTATAAAAGATTAGCGCAGTTTTTCACCTAAAAATTTCGCGTGACGAAAAATCCCGATCAAAAAAAAAAAACCGTGCGATTTCAACTTTGTCGAAAAAAATCGTAACACAATTACGAGTCATTCCTTTAAAAAGGGGGAAAAACTGTGGGTACATTTACCCCCCTGTATCTTAATGAGAATATTTGGAAGGGTTTGGGTATTGAAAAAAGGGTTTTTTAAATGTGCGGCACTCTTGCAATGTTGTAAGATGATGTCAGCCAAAAAGAATTTACGATAGTAAAAAAACAAAAAAATTTGAAATGAGACAGTTCATTTAAATGTAACAGCCACAGGGACTTGTAATCCACGCACATATTGTAATTTGAAAAATGTGGGCAGTACATCCCGGGAAAGGGAAAAACGCGCTCAGAAGCATATTTCTAGTATTAAAAAGAAAACAAGTCCAATGTCAGGACGCTAAGCACTTTTTAAATGTCATATGGAGAATCTCGGGCTTTAGTTCTTGAAAAGAACATATATCATGCCCCTTTAGAGGGAGAAATTTGGGCCCCGGATTATTTGGGAAAAAGGAGCACATTGGTACCAAATGGATACAAGAAGGCCAGAGGGGGTAATTACCCCTGACATCTATATTATTATATTAAATGAGCAAGACAATGGGATATATTACTTGCATTGAAAGGGTTAAACTAATTTTATGGGCGTCCAATGTGGCACCATGTGATTTAGACTTTGGAAAGTGATTGGTTTTAGAATATTTTTAAATGGAAGGTGCAGATAACCAATACCACAGTGAGCAAGGGCGACCACTGCCCGAAACGCGTCTGTCTGAAGTCCACTGTAGTAGTTTTGTTGCCGATGTGTCTGTATTTTTACATTTGAAGAAATAAACTTACCGCTTTTACTGCATTCCGGTCTGTGGATTTCGCTGTTGTGTCAGCAGATTGTGGACAGATACCCGAATATCCGTTTTGCTTGTCGTTATTTAGACTATGTATTACCTCCATGTTATGACCATATAGTGATGAACACCAGTGTACACAGGCTCTGAAGACTGCATATTACCTCCATACAGTGACCATATAGTGGCAATTACTAGTGTACTCAGGCCCTACAGACTGTATATTACCACCATAGAGTGACCGTATAGTGGTAGATACCAGTGTACACCAGCTCTGCAGACTGTATATTGCCACCATACAGTGTCCCTATAGTGGTAGCTACCAGTGTATACAGGCTATGCCGACTATATATAACCTCCATACAGTGACCATATAGTGATAGATGACAGTGTACACAGGCTCTGCTGACTGCATATTACCATCAAACAGTGACAATATAGTGGCACTTACCAGTGTACACAGGCTCTGCAGACTGTATATTACCCCCATACAGTGACCGTGTAGTGATATATACCATATGTACATAGGCTCTATAGACTGTATATTCCCTCCACACAGTTACCATATAGTGATAGATAACATTTGTATACAGGCTCTGTAGACTGCATATTACCCTCATACTGTGACCATATAGTGATAAGTACCAGTGTACACAGTCTCTGCAGACTGTATATTACTACCATACAGTGACGATATAGTGGTAAGAACCAGTGTACATAGTCTCTGCAGACTGTATATTACCCCCTTAAAGTGACCACATGGTTGTAGATACCAGTGTACACAGTCTCTGCAGACTGTATATTACCACCATACAGTGACGATATAGTGGTAAGGACTAGTGTACATAGTCTCTGCAGACTGTATATTACCCCCATACAGTGACGATATGGTTGTAGGTACCAGTGTACACAGGCTCTGAAGACTATATATTACCCCATTCAACCACCATATAGTGGTAAGTACCAGTGTACATAGGCTCTGCAGACTGTATTTTAACCCTACAGTCACCATATTGTGGTAATTACCAGTGTACACAAGGTCTGCAGACATATAAGTGATTTCAGTATAGTTACATCCAGAGACTCACAGGTAAATTTTCTTTGTTGAGTCATTTACTTTCCCTTTTCTACCGCATCTGGCTCCAGATCCCCATGATGAATTCTCCTGGCCACCACTCGTGCCTGCATAATTTGTTCATAAATATCTTAGAATCCTCACTTTTCCAGCACCTCTTTATCTATTTCCACCTCTGTACAAATTTCTCGTGGTTGGGAGAGCAGATTCAGGCCATAGATTAGAGGCATAGCCTCCTAGGTGAGTGGGGAAGAACAGAGGACTAATCCCCTGAAGATTGTACTACGTCTATGGTCTGTACCTCTCATAATTATAATGTATGGTCCGAACTCCTTCCCTTGCCCTCCAGAAGATCAACCGCAGGCATCATGCAGTGGGTGCCAGGATTGAAGTTTAGTATGGTCACGCTTTTTGTAGTGTTTCTGTTTTTTTTCTGCAGACTTACCCATTGGACTGTGAAGGATATATTGGCAGTGTCAGACTGGCCCATTGGAGAACCAGAGAATCTTCCGGTGGGCCCTGGGATCGACATCTGCCGTGCATCATCTACTGGCAGAGATAAAAGCAGCTGCTGCATCAGGCACCAGAGTGCCATCACAGTCAGCCTCCCTGCACTTATTCTACAAGTTATTAGATAACCTGGGAGAGCAGTGCTAAAACTAAGCCTCATAATCATTGACTAAGCCTCACTCAATTAGTACAAAGCTTGTTTTTGCTGTGCTACTGTTCCTGCTGTAAAGGGCCCCTAGTGTAGAAGGGGCCAACTAGAGAGTCAATTTATACTGAGATTACAACAAGGTGGGCAGACCTTATACGTGGAGAGTCAGGTAAGTATTGTGTGATGTGAGTGACATGTGTATTGTATATGGCTAATATATGTGTGAAATATGCACTTCTTGTTGTGGGTGTGTCAAATGTTCAATGTATTATTGGCATCACTGTGTTTTATATGTTCAGTGTGTGAGTAATGTATGGGGATATATACAGGATGTGTTTGGTGTGTGAGTGATGTATGTAGGATGTATACAGCTCTGGAAAAAATTAAGAGACCACTGCAACATTTTCAGTTTCTCAGATTTTTCTCTTCAATGGTACATTTTTGGAGAAAAATGTATATTGTTATTTTATTATATAAACTATGACAAAAATTTTCTTCCAAATTTAAAGCAAATAATGTTGTATTTAGTTGCAGTAAATTAGAAATCTTCAAAATAATAAAAAAAAGCAGTGCTGTCAGACCTCAAATAATGTAAAAGAAAACAAAATTCACATTTATTTAGTAACTTTAAGACTAATGTTTTAAAGTCAGGAGAGTTCCCGAAAATCAATACTTGGTGGAATAACCTTTTTTTTTTCATTTTAAATTCCTTTTGGCCTTTTTGTTTTTTTTTAGTTTCCTTTATTAATAAAATTTTGGGTTTAGGTAATTTTTTCAAATGTTGTTGGTAAAGAATAAATTTTGGGGGTTAAAAGTGTGTGAAGATGTATGGGGATGGAAAACGAATTGGTGATTTTATGGGGTTTATAGATTGTGGTGATGTTTGGGGATGTATCGGTGTGTGGTAAAGTATGGGGTGTGTAGGGTTTGTGAGTGATGTATGGGGATGTGTGTGATGTGGGTGTGATGTATGGGGATTTGAGAAATTGTGATGAGTATGTTTTTGGGGGTCCTGTATGTGAGTGGGTTTTATGAGGGTGTGCAAAGTGTAAGTGATGTTGCGGAATGCAATGGTGTGTTTATTGATGTATGAGGATGTATACTGTGTGTGAGTTATATAAAGGGTGTATATGGGTGGTGTGGGGGTTATGGAGATGATATGGTGTTTGAGTGATCTTGTGGGTTTATGGTGTGTAAGTGATGTATGGGGAAGTTTACAGTGTGTGAATTTGTTTTAGGGGTTTTTTTGATGATGTAGGAGATGTGTGCGGGGGGGTGAGTGATCCTGGGGTTTTATATGGTGTGAATGATGTATAGGGATGTGTGTGGGTGTAAGTGTGTATAGGGTTGGTGGGTGTGGGGAGGGCTGCATGACTTTATATGCCACCCTCCGGGACATTGTCTGGCATCTCCTGGCGGAAGCCAAAAGGGGGTTTTTAGCCTAGGAGTTACAGTGGTACGGGGCTGACCCCCCCTCCTGCACTGCTTAAAAACGCGGGGGGTCTAGGTGCATATTGTGTGCCGCAAAAGGGCTGGTTACACCACTGGGAGGGGTAGGTTTGCCCCCGGGGGCCCCCCGTCTCTGGGGCCCACAGGCAGCCAACTACTTGCCCAAAGAAAAGATGGCCTTGGTAAAACCCGGTGGGTTGGGGATTGTAGGCCCCAAATTAGGTAAATAGATAGGCCCCGGGCTAGGAAGTTGTAGGGAGGCCCCGTATTAGATAGGTAGGGGGATAGGTAGACCCAAGTAGTGGTAGGGTGTAGGTAAACCCCAGGTTCTTGGTAGGTGGCCCCATGTAGGTAGGGAGGCTGTGGGAGGGCCCCAGTTTGCTGGGAGGCTACCCGGTAGTTTTGGGAGTTAGGTTTAGGTAGCCCCAGGGGAGTAGATAGGCTTTGTTTCCCCAGTTAGAAGGTAGGTAGATGTAGGTAGGCCACAGATATAAGGTATGGGAGGCTGTAGGGGCCCCAAAAAGTAGGGGCTGTATGTAGGGCTAAGATAGGTATGTTGTTGTTCGTAGGCCCAGGTAGTAGTTAGGCTGTAAGTAGACCCATTTGGTAAGTAGGTAAGCCTGTAGGTTGGTAAAATGTGGTAGGGGTCGTAGGTAATAGTTAGGTGGGTATATAGGCTTCGGTATTAGGTGGCCCAGTTAGGTAGGGAGACTGAGGAGGCTCCGGATCTAGGTGCCAAATAGTTAGGGAAGCCAGGTAGCTAGGTAAGCTATAGGTGGTTATAAGTAGGCCCAAGTAGGTAGGTAGGTAGACGGGAATATTAGTAAAAAAAAAAAAATAATTTAAATCTTCTTTCCCTTCCCCCAAAAGGGAAAACAGTGGCGGTTTTCCAAGTGGACCCGGAAGGGGTCCGTGATGTGACATCAACAAAAAGGATTGATGCCCGGAAGATGAAGAAACTCAGACCTTTTAAACCTACTAAGTGAAAAATAAGGGTTTATCTGTTTCCATGTCAAGGGGACATGCAAACAGTATAAGGCCACCGTCGAGAGATCGGGGGGACCCGTCCCGCTTTGAAGCTCAGGGCAGGGGCGGGACCCCTTAAAGGGGGGAGCCCATGCGGTACTACAGCCTATGGCAGTAGTTCCACCCCTGGCTTAACCCCAAATATAGCCTAAAAAGTAAAATTTAATCTCCGAGATGTTGGGTTGAACCTGGCCCCGCATACCGCCATCTAGCGGGGTTTTTCTAACCCAAGATCAGTGCCAGTAACTTTTGTCGAGGAATCCCGACCCCATACTTTTTAAAGGAAATCAATGAC
Source organism: Phyllomedusa bahiana (assembly GCA_025379985.1). Classification (NCBI taxonomy): domain Eukaryota; kingdom Metazoa; phylum Chordata; class Amphibia; order Anura; family Hylidae; genus Phyllomedusa; species Phyllomedusa bahiana. The sequence goes on along the minus strand of JAODAL010070683.1, from coordinate 5,347 downwards.
CAATCCCACTTTGGGAGACAACAGTGGTATACCCTTTCATCTATACTGATGGCAGTCACCCGAACCCTAAAGTGTGATGGGTCATTTAGCAGTATCAAAGCTGCAGAGGGATAACAGGGGGAAATTTTGATGTCTTCCCCGTGTAAAACTGATGATGCAATGTGCACTTAAAAATCAGTTTTCATGGGGGAAAATTAATCCCTGTTCCTTTCCTTGCTGTAATGATAGTTGAGAAAATTTTTCAATTTTCTGCCCCGTATATAGGGAAAATTTGGCCCGATGTCATTACGTGCCCAGCTTCATGTACTTCTTGCACTTCTTTATGAAAAGGCGGAAGGAAAAAAGGAAAGTGACAGAAATGCAAATGAAACTTTGGGGTTGTGAGTAACAAAAAAAGACCCCCGATATGTAACATTAACCCCCTTTCTGTTTCCACCCCCGGGATTTTACATAAATCCCTACTGCTCGCCCCCAGGAATTTTTACATTAACCCCCTCATTTGTAGATCCCAAAAATCCTTAAATTAACCCTTTCCCCCCATTATCCCGTTTATACAGTGGCTTTGGGAAAGCAGTTTTATAATAATGTAGTCTCTTATCTGATTAACAGTGGCATGGAAAAAGTTCTATGATGAATGTGTTCTTTTAAATTGTTTAGTCTGTTTTTTTCCCATGCTGTTTTATGGAGCCCCCCCGTTTCAAGCTACATGTTAGGCTGGGGGTGGTTTGACAACAGTGATTGATTCATCTTGCTTCCCCAGCGATTTCTAGGTGACTTGAGTGCTAAAAAAGGGTTTTCAAATAAAACAGTGCACAAGGGGTACAGGCTAAAATGGTTAAAGCTTGTTAGTAAGTAATGTACACAAGTCCCCCCGTTCAATGATAAGAAACAAAGTGGGAGTTTTTATTTTTAAACCCGAACAATGGGCAGAGAGTGATGGTTGTAATAAGGGAGCTTTTGTCAAAAATAGGAGTAAGATTTGCTCCCAATTTGAAAAAGAAGCAAAACCATAAGAGCAATGTATTTGGGAATAGTTTTATTTGCCTTTGCCTAATTTTTTAAAAGGGAAATCAATGAATAAAATTACCTCTTTAAATTAAAATTTTTATGACAAAATATAATGCTTTCTTCAAGGTTCCCGGGTGTTGGGGTATTTTATCAAAATCCTTGCTTTGGAAAACCAAAGAAAGACATCTGTCCCTTAAAGGGTTTTTTCCACAATTTAATGTTTGATTTTGGGAATCCCCAAAATGGGTATTTAATATTTTTATAAAAAGTCATCAAAAAAAGTGAACCCTTGAGAGCTACAGTTTCCTTACATCCCTTTTGGTTTCCTGATGTTTACATAAACAAGGGACCAGGAGTGAAGGAGCGATCTGGCTTTTTTGTTGCGTTGTTTGCATTTTATCTGTGGCGGGGAACATGAACGAGTTTTTAAAGGGATGGGGAAAAAGATCCTGGTCTTTTGTAGAGAATCTCGGTTGTAATGTAATTATTGAGTAAACTTGCAGACCCTCCCTGGTTTCTCTGCTCAGCCCCCCTCCCTTCCCCCTCTGCTGTGTTCGTGAAGGAATAAAAAGGAAGGCTGAATGTGAGGTTATCTTCTCTCCTGAGACAGAAGGGGGGAATATAAAGATTATAGCTTGTGCAAAATATAGTTTCTCTGTGGTTAGCAAAAACAATGTTTGTCAATCAGAGATGAGTACGAAAGTGCATGGGGGGGGGGTCGATGATACAAGAGGGGGGGTATTGTTTTTTTAAACACAGAAAAACAAACCCCCTTTTTCAAGCCTCAAGAGGGGGGTTTCGTTGTTAGGTAAGGAACTCACTTTTTGGGCAAAAACCCCTTTTAAGAAAACATGTAGGGGAATGCACGGTTTCCAAAAATGTTTGGTATTTTCACCCAAAGGGGTTGTGGACATAAATATAGAATTTTTCCAGCAGGGGGTTTTTTCCGTTTCATTTTTTGGAAGACCCATCTTTAATTCCCAAAACCAAAATTTGATTATCCCCATTTTTGATACATTCTTTTTTCATAGAAAAACTACAACTTTTATGTTGATTTAAAAGGGCATCATGAGATGTAAAAAGTGGGATTTGATTACAAATATTACTGTAACAAGAGCCCATACATCCTAACCCCTTGTAAATCATAGCACAGTGCCATGCAATAAAATTTCAGTTGCTGGAAATACAGTTCTGAAGTACACTGTTATTATTGGGCTTCTTGAACATATTTTAGGATTACGAGCTACTACCGTAAACGAAGTTAAAAACACCCAGTGTTTCCTAGGGCGGGGAAATTGAGTCCGATGAAAAAGCTAAGTAAAATTAAGGTAAAATAAAGGGCTGGCCCCAAAAGTACATTTGCTATATAAATTACTGAACAATTTCTTAACAAACCCCTGAAATTTTATAGGCTTTTGATATATTTTATTAAATTTTGTTGGTAAAATATTTTTTTAAAAATTTAATAAAAAACTTATTATAAGCTATTTTTGCCACATTAAAGAAAAAATTTTTGTAAGGTTTAAATAACCTATTTAAAAGAATATATAACTATTCAAGATTCCAAAAAGGGGGTTCCTTCGACACCAATCCCGGGGGGCATGATGGTTTTAAAAGGGAACCCTTTTTTCTGAAAAAAGGTACAGGTTTAGGGAAGTCCCACATTATTTTAAGCAAAAGGGGGGGGACTCCCTATTTCATAAAAAATAACGGGAAATTTTAATTTTGGGTTCAATCCCCTGTAGAGCTGAAGAATAAAAGTAACCCAAAATTTCCCCGCTGAAATCAATTTGGGTTTCTGTGTAAAACACAAAAACCACGCTGGTCCCAAAACAAGGAGGACTTTTATGCATCTCTAGAAGGCTCTGTTTATATTCATTTTCCTTATGGACCTTGTTTGGACCTAATTTCCCCTCTTTGGACCTTATGTTTCAATTGAAATTTTTTAAAACCTTCAATACAAATTTCTTAGGTTTTGACAGGGGAAAAGCGTGAAAGTTTACAGACCAGATCAGTATATTTTTAAGTCAAAGGCCTATCAGATTCATTTGGGATCGTTATCAGAAAATTTGGGAAAGCATCTGGCTTTTTTTTTAATGGTCAAAAATGACACAAGTAGAGAAGTGGCTGGGAAATTTATAAAAAAAATTTATTATATGAAAGAAATAACCACTTTTGTAAACCCGTATCCTTTTTGGCCCGACCTAGGGAAACTTAAAAACCCACCCCAAAGATACTTGTATTTGTTAGTAGGGGCCGGCCTTTATAAAAATATAACTTTTTTTTATGAACTTTTTTTTATAAAAAGGCTAATACATCGTTTCCTCGGCATTTTAAGTTAATAGAAATTTTTAGTAAAAAATTGGGGTTTTAGTTTGGGGGGTCTTTTCCCCTTTTGCCACAATGTTTTCCCTAAACCTTCCCCGGGCTTAATCCCCCCGGGGGTTTCTAGGAGGGATATTATTGCATTAAGCGGGGAGAAGGGATGTTGTTTTGCCTTTTTTATAAAAAAAAAATTATAAATAAAAGGGGTTAATGTTTTTTTTGAATGGGCCCGGATATAATTGATATATTTATAAAAAAAAAACCTCCCCCCCTCCTTACAAAAAGGTTATTTATGTTCCTTCAATAGTTAATGTATTCAAAATGTACTTTATTGGCAGGGGGCAGTGACGGGGGGAAAAAAATAGGGTTTTTAATATAAAAGAAGGGTTTTTTGGAGAAGGACGGTTAGTAAGGCATTAGCTTGGAATTTGTGGGGAAGTAAAAAATTTTTTAGGTGATTCCTGAGAGGGGATAAAGTAAAGTAATCCCTTTTATTTCTTTGATATATTACATAAGGTTTTGATGTAGGTGGTTTTCTGTGGATTTCCTATTCAATTTAGCAAAAGCCCTTTGTGACAGTTCTAACAAAGAGATCATAGATTTTTTTGAGCGCTTAAACTCTTGGGTTTTGGGGGAAAAAATTTTTTTTTCAGCGGAAAGGACAATGGTGCCGGGTGGTGGGGGGGGGTGCTCAGGGAAAAACCCCTTCGGCGTGTCCACCAATAGGAAAAATCCCGGCACCCTTTGTAATCAAGGGAAAAGGTTTATTTAACAAAAAATTTTCATTCTAGGAAAAAACCCGTTCAAAATTTAACAATGCTAGGAGATTTTAACAAGATTGTCCGATGGGCCCAAGTTTCGGCCGAAAATTGGCTTCATAGGTACGAGACGGGCGGGGGAAGGGAGCGGAGTGCTGTGGATTTTTCTATATTATGGAATTGCAGCTGTCTTAGAGATAGATTTCAGAGTGCCATTGTTAATATTGTGAATTTGAAAGGATTGGTTTTCAAGTGTTTTAAAAATACAAATAACTAGCAAGGGCTTGGAAAGAGAGGGGCTCGCTCATGGTTTTTTACAAAGTCCAAAAGTCAAACCAAATGAAAAGATCGTGAGACAGTAAACGTGAAATGATTTCCCATATTTTTACAAAAAAAAGAAAAAAAAGATCAGAGGGGCATACCCCAGCGCATGGGGGAAAAGAGACTGACAGCAGAAGGACCGCCCAATGGGTAGGTCAAAAGGGAAAGTAAGGTGCAGGGCCCCAGTGACCCCGAATGAGAGTTTCCTGGCTTTCGTTTTTCTTTTTATAAAACAATTTTTAAAAAATTTTGGCTGTAAGTAAAGATTAAAAAAAATAAAGCTAATTTAAATTTAGTTTGTTTCTCGGGAATTCTGTTTTTAAAAAAGTGCTTTTCTTTTGTCAAAAATACTAGAGTTTGATGGATTTTTTTAAAAAAATTTGGGTCTGTTGGGGGTTAGCAGATGTTTGATAATGGATTCTGCATGGCTGTCCTGGCTCCATTATAAACTGAAGCCCTGACCAAGGGTTTGGGCCCCCCCCAACTATTTTTTTCCCTTTGGGTTTTGTACCCCCGATTTCCCGCCCTGGGGACTCTTTTTTTAATACATTTTTCCTATAGATTGATGGTTGACAAGTCATTTCATCTTAGGAGAACATTCTTTTTTGGAAAGGTGAATTCAAGTGAAAAAAACGTACCACCCATATCAATATCTTCCAGCACTTCATTGAAGGTTTATAAGTTTTTTCTTGTATCTGACGTGAAAAATATATTTAAGAACTTGAAAAGGTCAACTAAAAATTAATTGTGGGGATTTGCATTTTTTATTACTGGCTTATTACTTTATATATAAAGTCTATTAATTTACCCCCGCCTGTGTAGTAGCAGAAGATTTTTAGTGACTATTAATGGTAAAGCTGGATCCTTCCAAGAGAAAATTTTGAAAAAACTTTCCCCTTGAGGAATGAACTGTCCAGGTGTTGCAAATTGCAGTT